>CM060967.1:52517926-52787926 GCA_030765045.1 Tenodera sinensis
AGTAAACATTCGGCTGAACTCTTGAAATTAATCTGTAGTATGCACACTACTTCACACTAGGATATCAATTATAGTAATGAACTCTTCTGAGTTAGTGCCACCCCTATATCATTACCTGCCAGCCACGCATTCCAACCCTTATAATTCTAGCGTCAAAGTTCTAAGAAATGCATTAGGCCGGGATTATACTGACCGTATAAATGTTAATAAATTACATATCCGTACAAATGTCACTCCGTGCAACGGTCACAACCCTCGAAACAACCGTCTAGTAAAAAGAGCCAAAGAAGGCAGACATTTAACAGGGAAAAGACAAAGAGAAAGGCCTGGTAGAATATGGATTGACAGCACTTATAATTCATCCGAGGAATAAAAAGGGACATGAACAGGATACTATCCTATACACAAAGAGGAAGAAGAAGTTACCAACATCTCCTTATGGAAGTTACGCAGCCCTTTGTAGCCAAGCTAAGAAAAGTGCGTACAATGATCTCTAGTAGGGCAAAGGATCGTCACCTTCGACTGGGCGAGCTGCCACATACAGAGAGCGAGATACACTGAAACCTCATAATAATTAGTGCATGGTTTGTCGCGTTAATTAAAAATATAATTACATCCTGTCCTGGTTTGTTAGCGGCAGACCTTCCACACGTTCTGTAACCACTACATCACATATTATGGCGGTGTGGCCGCACACACGCACCAAATTATTTTTAATCCGCTGAAAAAAAAATAGCCTCATCCTGCTTGGTGCGCAACAAAGAGCGCAACTCGTGGTTTTTGTTTTCTCGCCTGTCTTGCCTGGAGCTCCTTTATTTAAAAAAATCAGAGGGTGCAATTCCAAAAATACAAAAGCTACCATTTTTGAGCTGCAGTGGTAAAATGCTCTGCCCTTAATGTATGAATCCATATGTGGATGAAAAGTTGTACCTACTGTAAATGATTATCATTTTATACATTTCCGGGTCAAGCAGAGGTGATGGTTTGGTGTAACATGCGCAGTTGTGCCTATTTTATTTGACTTGTTTGATTTTCCTAATGTTACAACTCAAACGTTATTAACATGTACAGCTTTCGACCTGAAATGTAATTTTCATCAGGCAGTTAATTGGCTTTAGTAAAACGTTATGTGAAAATGTGCAATGTGTTTATTTCCGCGCATATTTGTGCTATATTTATCAACACTATTAACAGTTCTATCCATTTTATTTGTTAATTTATGGGATGCTTATTTTATCTCTTTCTGACTCTCTACAACACGTCCAAAAACAGGTATATACGAACTCCGGAGAATAAAATCTTTCAGGAGTTGGTTTAGGTTTGAATATAATAGTCAGGAATTTACTAAAGAAAGAAAATAAGATTGCACGTGTGGCTTGCATTCGGTTGGTCGCACAAATTCCATGACCAATCAGAATGAACTTTTTCATGATTTGTCTCAGTTGGCAGGTAAATATTAGATTGAATATTGCATCCCAAAGGTTGACCTACAGAACAAAATAAAGTAGCTATCAAATTGAAATTATTGAAGTATTCTGATAGAACGACAAAATCCCAGTCCAGTTACTGTTTTCTCACTTTACTTTCTTCGAAAATTTTGCACAAAAACACAGCTTTCTTTTACTGACATCAACACATTCTACAATCTTTTGTGATATTACAGCTCACAATTGTTTCCTTCTGGTAGCCTTAACTCTCTCCTTTCACTGTCTGTTCACTTTCTGTGCCTCTCATACACTAATTCCGACTCAACACTCGTTAAAAATTCTTCACTTCGACGCGACGTATCTTTCACAGCTGTCTCGCACTCGCTAACACACTGACCAACTCGTGGCTGTAACCGTACGTCATCTAACTCGTCGCCTCGTCTCCTTATATAGCAGGGATGACGTCACATGGTCCTTTCCGGAACTTCGAAAAACACGCTGGCCACCGGATGCCTCTCAAGGTTCCAGCAATCTTTTGTTAAGCGCCGCGCTCATTGTTGTTAGTCATGTATGCACAAACAGTCGCGCGAGGCAGCCTGACCTTGAGCACCTTCGTTTTCTCGCCGGCCTGTTATGTGGTGTGAAGTAGCTTAGCCCCGATCGTCCTTTGTTGTGTGCCGCGGCGTTATAGTATTTTAGCAATACTTCGTGCATGGCTAATTGACCTAAATACTTATTTAAAATGCTAGTTAAGTGTAAGAAAAAGAAAAAACGAAAGGAACCTGATAAATTTCCTGAGATTAACTGAATAGATCTAACTGGCCTCATGTATTTTAGCTGGGTACCTTTGGAGGTACCCAAATTCGGTGGTATTTTAGGGGATCATCTTACTGGACCAGTTTTCTTGAGGGCGACCTCGTAGAAGAATGTTTCGAGAAATTCCTATAGATGTTACTTTTAAATTGTTGAATATATAATGTAATTAATTCCACTACTGATGGTAAATTGTTACCAAGGTATATTTAAGGACTTAAACTTTTTTTCTGAAAGAGGAGAGTGAAAAAAAGTTGTGTGCCAATTTGTGTAATAGCTTTGAGTAATGCGATGTTATTTTTTCTTCAAAACTACTATGTATATGTTGTGTGCACCACTTGACTGATTAGTATTGTAACAAAATCAGCAAGATGCGAAGTCCGTTTTCTTTTCTAACACTATATCTCTATATCTAGTTACAAATTCACAATTTCCTTCTCGTTGCTAACACCTTTATAGTCTTCTCTACTATTACAATTCACAATTGTTCTTCATATAATCGTTTTCAGTCTTTCAATGTCTTTCTCCACTTTCACTGTCTCTTGTATCTTTACTATTACGATACAATCACTCGACGACACATATATGCTCGCTGGCAGGCTGGCCCATTCACTCTTGTAATTAAAACTAACTGTACACGACGACTTAAGCAACTATCATTCACTCAACTCTAACAATCTAAAACTCTAAAAACTGACACCAACTAAAACTGCTGACTGTCTGTTGTATTTATACTGGAGCCGGCGGGACGCAACCTCCTTCGAGTTCTTTCCACTGCACGTGTGCATGACTCGGCAAAGAAAATCTAGAGTTTGCCGGACACTACGACGTTATCACGCTGTTCGATCGCATACCCAGTCAATAGTTGTCTTGCAGCCCCGGACTTCCTCCACGCCTCGCCATCATTATTACGGTCATGCGCACACACAACCGCTCGTCATATCCAAGGTCACCCGGCCTCCTTTTGTCGGGTTATTGTTGAACGACCCAATGACAGTACAATGCAGTATTCAAATAACTTTTTTCTCAAAAAGTATTAAACATATTCACAAGACATTTAAAACATACTTATAATTGTCATAGAACAGCGTGTGACAACATTTCAAAGACATTTAGACAAAAATTGCCAAATCTAGGAATTTCACCTGTATGTACTCTTAATGCTTCAAAGCTATTGGCATGAACTAAGCTCTATGGTTCAAGCCTTATTCCATGAATCTTTTTTATTTATTTAATTTTAATCTCTTATTGGCTAAACTGAAGAGTTACAACCAAATAATACTTCTGATTAGTACCTAATTATTACCGTATTCTATTGGTGCACATACATTTTTATTTACTCTAAATTATTTCACTACTGCACGTAAGGACCCACCCAAATATTAGTTTTAAGTTTATTTTTCACTCAATTTAAAAATCCTAGCAGGTGTATAAGGTTACCTTATAAGTTCGATTATTGTTACTTTTCAATCACTTAGAAAGTACAGCTACGACAGAGTAGTTGCAAAACTTTGTTTTAGGGACAAATTCCCAGCTCAAAATCGTCTAAACCACTTTTGACGGTACTGCATCTTCCCCGTAGACGGCACACATTTTCTACCGGCATTGTGAGGACGTTTTGCCCTTACGATACTAAAACAGCATACTATGTTGAAAATGTTCCTTTTTTCTGTTTTTCAGTCACAAACACACACTGACGTATCCAATAGCGAGTCGGGTTGTTGACCAGGGGTGGTTAGGTGGTAGGAGTGGTTAGGCAACTATCATAACTACAGTGTATAGAGGGTTCAGGGTTTTCAGGCGTATAGATGGAACTTGTGAGTAAAAGAACGAATTGTGAGACAACCTTATTACAACTTATTCATTGCGGTCATAGAAATATGGCGAAATATCCTTCCGAAAGCCCAAAGGGATACATTAGGAAGGGGGAGGTTAAGCTGTTTATTAGATAGTACTGGAATCCATTCTACTCTTCAGTAATTAAACCCGTCAGCTATTTGATTCCTGGGGCTTCAGCACTTTTTAATCACTATAATTTACGGTTATGCCAGACTCTTTTGTTACCATAATGAAACTCGGCTTGTATGTATGTTTACACGCTTTTAAGCCACCTTTAAGCACGATTTAAACGTTTTATCTTTATTAATCAACTGCCACAAGCCGTTATGTGTTGTATATCAAATGTCCGAGGCATAATAATGAATTATTATTTATGCCAGAAGCGATATAATGCTTTAATTTTTTCTATATGGCATTACAGTAATGTATCCATTACGACTATAGGCGTCTGTTATAATTTTCTATGGAGTATCGTTTATCTAGTTGTTTACAGTTTGGTTTTGATATAGGTGTAGTTTAGGTTAGATTGGATTGCGTTCAGCGAGTTCACAACTAGCCATAGAGGGCCGAGAACATTCAACATGTCTGACTCGTCTAGTTATCTCTAGAAAGAGGCAGCAACGATTTTTGAGATGGAGTTACAAACATATGATAACATATGAACAGTCACACAGAGGTAGTTTTTAGACGTGGCGAATGAACGATAGATGTGCAGTGGGTTATGGTCGAATTCACTTTTGTATTTATAAAACACTAGCTGAAATACCCGGTGTTACCCGTGATTTGACACTTTTATCGCTACAAGTTTTAGACTAACGTTAGATACTATAAATGACTCAAAATAAACAAACTAAATAAATTAAAGCACCAGGAAAATACTATGCAAAAGCACTGTTGAGCAACCCCAAATACCACAGCAAGAAAAGCAAATAGAGAAACCTATGTGATTCTGTGCCAATCATATAGAAAATGGTATGTATTCTTTGTGGAAGAGGTAGCAGAGAACGAAATGCGATTGCGTTTCGTAAAAGAAACACATCGCATTTCAATTTAAAACACACGGAAAGTTGTATAAATTGATCGTGTTTCGTAAAAGAAAGGTGAGTAGAGAAAACCGTATGAAGCAGTATGTGGCATTTCTATTTCATTCATAGAAGATTGTATGAACTGAATGTTGAAGAGCGAGTTGGGAAGGATATGTGGATTTAATAGATAAATGAAAATCCAGAATAGAAAACCATGTGAATGTTGTATAGCAAAATGGATAACATACAAACCTTCTTCATGAGAAAATCCATATACGTGCCGAATTTTGCGGTAATTAGTCAAGCGGTCAAGGAGTGCATAGAGGACAAACACATTGACATTCATTTTTACTTTCTCTACTGGTAAGTAGGGGAAGTGTTGTATTCCACCCAAAAATTCGATGTCGAGATTTCACCTGAAATATATGTTTTGAGGCCCCCTGAATCCAAAAAAAGCATTTTTAGAAAAAGGTCCGTGTGTGTCTGTGTGTCAGTCTGTGTGTCTGTGTGTCAGTCTGTGTGTCAGTCTGTGGACAGCATAACTCAAAAACGAAAAGTCGGTTGAAAACCAAAGTTGGTATTTAAGTTTAATGTCTTTCAAGGATGCAACAGGAAGATTTTGAAGAAAATAGTCCCACCCTAAACTGCGCTTTACATGGAAAATTTTTCAAAAATTTTGATTTTCTTGAAAATGGCTCTAACGATTTTGATTAAAATATCATGTATTTGAGATATTTTTATGACAAATGAAATGTATATCTTGAATTTTCTGGCTATAGCCCCTGTAGTCGTATTTACTCTGGACGACTTTTGCATAACTGGTAAACCGTTAGAGATAGACCAAATCGTACTATACAAAAAATGTAGATCTTGCTAAAATACACAATTTATGTCTCAATACATTTTCTTGTAGGGTGAACCATTTCGGAGGTATTCCTTGTTATGTGTGTGACTTTTGGAAAACTTAGAACTTTCGTGAAATGGATCATCGTTGTTCATTTTTTATATGTTAAGTGTGCAAAGACAACAGAATCTCAAAGCTTTAAAACATTTGACTATCGCACAAAGCCTACTGTATTCTAATATTCCCCTTGCATCTACAAGGAAATAAGCAATAAGATAATTTGTGCAAATGTTTATCTTAACTAACACGATGAAGATATAGGAATAAGAGTTTGTAAGAATGGTTAGTACAAGAGTAGAGAAAGTCATGTGAGTGCAACACATCAGATTTTTACAGTAGCAGTCATAAGTGTTTTGATGAAAGGTTTTATCCACATTTCTTTATTTATAGCTTTGGTTGGCCTCTTGTGCAGTAGGTAGCTTATTGTACTCTTGTATGAGTTTTGCCACGTCTAAAATACCTTTGAACCTACCTCGCATTATCAGCAGTCCTTGTTTATTTCAAGTAGCAAACAGAGACGTTAGCTCCCCCTTTAGCGTGTTTGCCTCACGTTCAAGAGGTTGCGAGTTCGAATCTCGTTTAGGGTAAAGTTATCCGGATAACTTTCCCTTATCCTGAGAAGACGAATGTCGGGTAACTTAAAGCTCCATGGACCTCGGGCTCATTTGACCATCATTTCACCCGTTTCATTCATTCACCGTCCGATATGACATTACGTTGGAGAAAGTTAACAACAACAACAACAACAAGAACAAGAAACGTTACCCCAACATCAGTTTGCATAATTCATTCGCCTAGATCCTAGGAAGGTCATTCGCCACGGCTAAAATACCTCTAGACCTGCGTACCAGTAAATAAACTTTTAAAATTAGATACTTGCTAAATTTAGTTAATGATACCGCTTACATCAATCGTTGATCCAAAATCGGAAATTAGAAGAAGCGTTCCATTAACTGGCAGTAATCAATTAGAAGCATAGAATATTCGAAAACAAATGAGTAAGGAATAATATGAAAACTTTTCAAATTGGTACAATTTTACCACCTGGCTTTGTTCACTGAAGTTGTAGACATTCCAACCAATCCTGCCCTAACAACCAAGAACCATGAAACTTTGTGGTTGGGTGAGCTTCGAACAGAGAACGGTTGCTTTATTCGCTTAGTTACCGCACTAAAACTAAGTGCATCATCAGCAGAATGGCGCTGTCCTCCAGTAACTTTATGGATTGTTCATTAACGCCAGCACAAATCTCTCCAGTGATGTATGTCTGCTCTTTCTGCATGGATTTAGTGTCCCCCGGCTGGGAATTTTAAATCTCAGCTGAACTAGTGATTATCTCTTAGTGTGTGTTTGGTTATCTGCTGTTATACATATAAACTTTAAAAATACATTTAAAAGAAGGAAAGTAAATTGTGTCGTAAGTTACCCAAAATTATTTATTTCAGGAACTATTTACTTGGACATTAAAAGGTTGAATTCAATTAAACAGCCCAGTGTTGACATTTCAACAAAGCTAACCTAATGCGTAAAGGAGTGAATCATTCCCTTAGATAACAATTGTATATTTCATTTCGTAAAATTTTCGCATATATTAAACAATATGGCTGACACAATTTAATGGCGGGTAGCAGGGGGAGCTGGTTAACACAACATCCAATCACAGCCTACGCATCCATCCAATCACAGGCTTGCCACGTCTTGCAGTGTTGTATAGTTAAACACGATATGAAACCAGGCTGTAAAGTCGTAATATAAGTATTTGAGCTCACAAATAGGAAGGAATGTAGTAGTGGTCAGTATCGGTCACCATAAAGTTTTGTGTCTGCCATAGTTTATACAGAGTTTAATTGCTTCTATGAATGACTCGAAAGAATATGTAATAAAACACTGATACAGCGAGCTATATTTTATTCATTGTGAAGGAGAAGAGAAATAGCCTCTTAAAGATCTCAACTCTGATTGGGGTAAACCACTAGAGGTAATGTGAACGGCCACGTTATCTTGTAGAGGAAGGCGTGGATAATAAATGAATTGACTGCAGAGTTAAACTGTAGGGCAAAGGCTGGCAAACCAACAGGCTAATGCCATTTTTCAAAGTGGCCAAGCTAATCATTGCACAATCACGATTTTTTAATGGAATCACTGACCATTCATTTAAACAAACAGAAAATTAACTTTTCTAAAATAAGATAAACAGAACAGTAAATATTTGAAGCATGTTACTATACCCGTTTGCCCCATCTCATGTGATATAGGACACCTTGTTTGGGGCAAACGGACACCAACATTTCTGGTTACTGCAATCACTCATACAATTATGGCACACAACACATGGATCATTTACGGAGTCTACACACTTAACGTAGTACTAGTTTGCAGAATTCCTCTTCCTTGGAACACTTGACATTCCTTGCAGATATCGTCTTTCTCAACTCTCACCTTTTCTTAACTTTGCGAACCTTCTCTGCTGCTGGCTTTTTCTTTTCAGTGTGAGCAGCTTTCTCAGATTTTGGAAGATTTATAACCTCTAGGTTATTATAAACATATTTTTTGTGGTTTCTAATTTATGGTTTACTTGTAATATCCAGGGAAGATTTAGTTTTACCTGCTTATATAGTTGTGTGGTTACCATTATTGAAGAATTCGTCCTAAGATTATCTAAGGGAGCTTTATCATGAGATTAAAGAATTTCATTTTCGACACCAGGTTCTCTATTTTCATGTGGAAATGAACACGCAGCTGAATTTGACTTGAATATGATGCAAATCAAGTTGGATTTATTTATATAGTATTATTTATTTAAAATAATACAGAAATGATCTTAAACTATATTTAGACATTTATAACGGCTTTAAAAGTGGTAAGTGGTATTGCCATGAAACATGCTTTGTCCTTTTGCCCAACGCAAGCAGTGTCCGTCTGCCCCTCTGTGTGGTCAAACGGTAGACAGACATAATGAAGCCATTTCCTCTAGTCAGCCTCGTCATCGACGGAAGGTCCCTGAAGTCACCTAGAACATTCTTTAACGCCTTCTTTTTCCACGAAACCTTTATGTGCAACGGATGGAATCCTACATTTGCAACGGACCTCTTAAGGGGAGAGATCAGAAGACAGGGGAGTGTATGCTCAGAGAAGAAGAGGCACTTGAAAGAGGTTTGGGGAGGATTTGGCTGCCATTTAAGGATGAATAAATAATGCTAAGCCCTGGGTCGGTGGACTAGCCATTTATTATAGCCGGGGGACCGAAGAGTCCTTCAACACACAGACTAACCTTGGTCAACGAAAGTCTGCAGTAGTGGCGTCTGACTAGTGGCCGGTCGTCGTGACTAGACGTGTGTCATGGGTGAGACGAGACGGCGAGAACAGACCGACGAGGGGGTGTAAATCGCCTGCGTTAATAAAGCTCTTGCCTGTTTTGTCAGCATTGTGATGTTATGGATACTTCACCTGTCATTTTATATTCTCTGATGCAACGCTACTGATGGTGTTTATGGCCGTTGCACACATCAAGTAACTAAATAGGAAGTATTTCTTACATGTGTCATTTCCGTTGCTGGATTTCCTTTGAAATAAAATCACATGTCCTTTCCACAATATAACGATAATTTTAATGTACGCACGGCTTCTCAATACAAAGAGACATAAAAATTGCTAAGAATACTACACTAAATTTTCTTAGCAATTGTTCGTCTGCCCCCCATGTCCATTTGTCCTATCCTTACCCTACAATGGCCCCTAGATTTTCCATTCCTATCGGTAGTTCTACGATTTTCATTGGAGGAAATCTATACTAATTCGTAATATCCAGATTTCCACCAATGAGTGCTTCTTCTCTTATTCTGCATCTTTAAGGGGGTTTTCACGTTCATTGCACACGGCCTCCCTATTAAGGCGAACAATAATTTCTAAAGGTCTTTGCAAGCCCTTTGTTTGCATTGTTTGATGACCGTATGTTGATGGCCGTGTTTCTCCTGATGGTACAATTTACATGACTGTTGAAGCCTTTCGCTAATTTTCAGATTCATGGCTTCTGAATATTATACCTATCACGTTTATGAATATCGCTATTCATATTCCTCTTTTTCTTAGAATTCTCCGTATTTTATTATTATTTTCTTATTATTAATATAATCATTATTAGGATGAGATTAACAGTATAATATTATTAATATTGTTATCAGATCGATGTGTCCCGTCACAATGCACATCGATTTAATCAGCAAAACAAAACAGAAACGGCTTTTCTACATTTAACTTATGAACTCTTAAACGTAACAGGAACAAAATGATATCTCATAATATAAAAAAACTCAAGATGGATAATACAATTACAATATTTAAAGGCCTAACTGATGAGAAATTAGAAATAAATAACTTGCATAAATTATAAAATACATGAAAATTAAACAAGTTATATTAAATGTTTTATTTTTTGTTGGTTCATTTCATTTTGACCAGCAAATGAATACTCTTCTTCTTCTTCTTTGTCTTCTTTACTTCATGGCATAGGCAGTCAAGTGCCTGTTTCGCCTTCAAAGTTCTCCAGCCGTCGTTTCCTGGGTCTGCCCACCGATCTCCTATCTTCAGGATGATATTGCATTATTTGTTTAGGAAGTCTGATCTCTGGCATTCTTTCAATATGTTCCTCCCACTTTTGTTTGAAACCTTTTAACCTTTCAGTTATATTAAAAATGCCTAACTCTTCTCTAATACTTTCATTTATTAGGTCTCTCTTTGTACATTCCTTCACACTTAAGAATTTCATTTCTGAAACCTGCATTTTGCCCTGTTGCTTTTTAGTTAATGTCCAAGTATCACTTCCTTATGCTAGAATAGGTGCAGCCATAACTCTATAAAACATTCATTTTGTTTCTGTACGTATTTTGTTTCTTTACATATTTTGTTTCTAAATGTTCTATTCATTATTCTACACACTCTTTGAACATAAGAATATCTGGGGCGAAGGTTCGTGCTACCTTGATTCTAAGCACTGCGTTAAGATTTTAATCAAGTACTCGTATACATGTATTGCTGTGCCAAGCGTTGAACCCTCACTGCTATTCACTGCTATGATGTGACCGGTCGCTGCTCGACAAGTAAATCCTTGGCGCCGTCTACTGCCCACCGCTCTAAAGTAGTCTACCTGCCGGTACCTGCTTTACACCATTGACAAACTTTTAGTTCGCTTGCAGAGTCCACTGTCTCTCTTTCTTTCTCTCTCTCTTCCTTTCCTGTTTCTTCTTCCTCTCTCTCTCCCTCTCTCATATACGATTGGCCTTAACCAATCATCTGATAGAAAAATAGGTATGAATGTAATGGGTAATGAAAGGAGGTGGTGATGTGAATGTTCAAAATCATATTTTTTAGTTTCTCCGCTGCATACTTCATAAGAAGAGACGCATTCCACCAAAAATTGTGATATGGTGATTTCCTGGAAATATACATTTGGATTCCCTGAATTCATAAAACGCATTTAAATAAAAAGGTCCATCTGTCCTTCAGTGTGTGTGGCGGTGGCGGTGGCGGTGGCGGCGGTGGTGGCGGCGGCGGCGGCGGCGGCGGTGTGTGTGTGTGTGTGTGTGTGTGTGTGTGTGTGTGTGTGTGTGTGTGTGTGAGAGAGAGAGAGAGAGATAGAGACAAAGAGAGACTAAAAAATGAAAATTTGCTTAAATACCAAACTTCACAAGCACATTATTTCACTATTTCTTATTAATTCTAATAACATACAACTAAAATGTTTTCAGATAAGGCATGTTTCCTTGGAGCACCTTCGGGACTCTCTGCAACGGCCGTCTTGCAGAACTCCTGTCGGATGATAAACAAGCGGTCGATAGTTTTCAACAATGGTAAACATGAACCATACCTTTTGGCTGTTTTGGAAATTTATTTTAACTTTGGCTTTTACCTAATTTCTTTGGTATATTTATCTATAAGGGCGCTAATGACGAAGTAGTTGAACGTCCTTAAATCATCATCGTCGTCGTCATCATCATCATCATCATCATCATCATCATACGCAGCAGCATATATGTAATAGATGCGCAAGAAGCGAACGAATTTCGACTTCTAAGCAAGCATATTAATAGGTATTATTGTACTATCAAGGATAGTTACGCTTATATCGTGCGATCATCCCTCCCCTGATCCTGTATGGATGCGAGGCGTGGGGATTCGTGGCTCAAACCACCATCCGCAGACTGCAAGTCGTGCAGAACAGGGCCCTTAGGATGATCTACGATACTGACCGTAGATTTTCTTCCCGTATCCTCCACACTCATTCTGGCATCCCATACATTGTGGATGTTGTGCGTGAAAGAGCCCGCTCAATGTATGCTAAACTTACGCCACACCCTAACCAGCTGGTAAATACCCTGGGTCAATATAATCACCATCTTCCCAGGAGGCGCAAAAGCTATCGCTTACCCAAGGATGTCTTGGGTTAATTAGCTTCACTGCTTCCTCATTACACCAAACATTCCACTGCATTCGGTTTCTCGCTATTTGACACTGCTTGACTTGCTGGTTAACAAGCTGACCTGCTAAGTGTGCAGAGACGGGCACTGGGTGCACCAGGATGGGTAGACATTCTAACTTGCACTCACATCCCAAGTCTATAGCAAGAGAGTTACCAACCATCTCCATTGGCTGACACTGACATAATAGCTTGTGTAAAATGACTACATCTATTATACCTCACGGGTAAATCCATACTAAATGGATAGGTACCGTGGGCATACATCCCGCTCGGGAAAACCCGAGCGACCTGATTTGGCTCTTGGCTCAACGATAGTAAGAAATACTTGTACTAGCTCACGAACAAAACAAAAAGAAACAAAAAAACAGCTTGTTTCAGAATATACTGCTTAAATGAAGAAAAACTATTTTTGTACTTCTGATGGTAAATATTGGAGCTGCTTTCCTTGAAACTAAAGTAAAATTTCATTTAAATAGCTTTTATCTTCCTCTTCGGTTATTCATTGTCTAACAAGTCTTAAAACTTTCACTTTCGCCTTCCTATTCTGAAAATTGAATGGTGTGAGGGCTCCTTGGAAAGTAGCAATTAATTAAAGTCGATGATCCATCAAAGATTTATCACCCACCGAACGGAGTTGAGTCGCTGGAATTAATGACTCGTTGGATCTGCTTAAATAATGCATTAGTTCTAATGTGACAGCTTGAGTGAACAAATGAATGTTGAAGAATATATGCAGTTGGTTTATTTAAAATTGGTAAGTGACTAGCAGATATTTGCCAATAACATCGCTGAAAACTAACAATTTTAAAACTGACCATTTTTTCCACTAGTAAAATTCCTTGAATAACTTTAAGATCAACTTAAAGTTTATCGGCAGTACTACACTTATTATAATCCATATTTACTAGAGGACATCTGCGAATGATTTACATAACTTTGACAAATATATTATTACAATGCAAATTGTCATTTATCCATGCTTGGATAAATGTGACATAGTATAATACAAAGTTTCCGTTTGGATGTCTGGCCGGCCTAACTCTTGTTAACGGGACACTTTGTGTTAGCCGGCGGAGTGTGATATTTATAGCCTCTTCAGTTCAAGCATATAGACATCTTATGTAAGTAAAGTGTAACTAAAATATCCACGAATCCTTGTAGAAATTATGCCTCTAAACATCTCTCAAACTTCCTAAGAAAATTTGCAGTTATCTCTTTTACTCTTGGTGAGCATGGAAATAAAATGGTATTTTGTCCTTTAAAAGATTGAACCAGGGTAAATAGAGTGATCATTAACATTATTTAACTCCACTCACTCAAATTTTTCTATCATTTATCCTTCCCACTTAAATAAAATGGATGACATTTATTAAAGTTTGACTATAGACTTCATAGACGATACGCAGAAAAATATATACGAAGGTAATTCGAAAAGTAAAGTCCAAATCGCCGTAGCTTATCAAATTTCACACAAATATTGAAATGCGAATGCGCACCGATTTTCGGCATGTCTTATGCCTAAACTGACCCCATTTGCATTACTAGTCGTAGTGTGGTGCTCACAGTGTTGGTTTAAAATGTTTAAAATAGTCGATGGACCCGCTGACTGTGGAATATTGCCTGTGATTCTGTTTTTGACAGCAAGGAACGTTTCAGCAGCGGACTATCATCGAGAGATCAGTGAAGTGTGTGGTTCCAATGCGCTGAGTGACAGCGAAGTGCTTAAGCGGCTGGGAGCTTTCAAGACCGGACGTGAAAATGTGCATAATGAACCTCGATTAGGCCGACCTTCAATGTTTACAGAAGATTTGGGCAATACTGAGGATGAAAAAGTCCGTAAGATGGGCTATTGATAATACTTTCCACTGGGTTTTTTGCAATATTATTGCGCTAAATTGTATAAATAAATAGAGGGGAAATTAACCCGGTGGATACTAGCTCTTGCTGGAGAATAGTTTTGCAGATTTTGTTTTTATTTATTTTCTATTTTTTATTAGTGGTTATCCAACGACTGGTTATTATCACTGGCGGGAGACTTCTATGACGTCGCATACAAAAACTTATAGAAAGTTACGGCAAATGTTTAATCAAGTATGACAGCTATGTAGAAAAATATAGAAAGATGTAAGGAATTAAACAAAGCAACCGTTTTGGAACTATCTATGATGGTTTGATGTGTTTATAACATTGGATCTTACTTTATGAATTACCTTCGTATTTTAATTCGTCACACGAATATCTGACATCTATTTTAACAAAAATTGTTGGAACAATTTTTGACCAAATTACTAATGAGAATATCTTCATATAAAGAGTAATTTGAGGTGGGATGTATTTTACTCTTGGATTTTCATGCTTAAACAGGTTTGACATGAATATAAAATTTATTATTTATCTGAGTGTTCCTTCTTGAGATACGCTGTTTACAAAGAGTCCCACAGCCTGTTCTAAAATTGACTTTTTGAGGTTCAACATATCTCTAAAATACATTTCCAGTGTAAGATAATCCTTCCTCTACCTACTAGAGATGAGAGATGCATGATATTTCTCTTTCTTACACGGATAGCAAATTTAACCCCATTGTATGTGCACAGTGAGACTGCTGTGTTAGCTACTCAGATCTGTCTTTGAAAGGGCGTGTGTGCAAAATGAAAGGGACAAAGGAATCACGGAACACAAAGACTTCCTGCTTTATTGTAAATTGAACTGCACAGTGGTTATCATAAGCAAGCTCTGTTTTAAGGAAAAGGTTTTATACTTTTACATTAGAAGTATGGGTATTTTATTCCTGTTAAAATGGCTCTGCGGTAACGTGTGAGGCTCTCATTCAAAAGATCGTGGGTTCAATTCCCGTGCTTGACCTTCCTGACCCATGGTTTTTAGGAGTTTCCCCGGGTTGTTAGGTGAATGCTGGGAATGATAATTACATCCCCTGAATTTCCTGTCCATTCATTTCACTTAATTTAATTCATCCTTCATCCCGTTGGCTTTTTCAGGGCCACAAGTGTCGCGGGGGCATTAGGTGCAGGAGTGATATACGCTTTGTGAAGGAACTCTCTCCGTCCTCGTTGTCACTGGGTTCCGGGTGGGGGGGGGGGGCATCTGGGGCGTTGGACCCCGCCGGGGTCCCCCTTGCGAGGAAACGGAAGACCTCAAGCAGCCGTCAAACTTGGTAAACCTTAGGGATCTCTGCCAATGTCTGTCTCATTAGAGAACTGAGCAACCAATTTTGTGGGCAAGATTCGTATTAAACATTTGGGTACTGCAGTTTGAGGCATAGTACTCATTCATACAAAGTAAATAGATATCTAGTAACACGGGAACTCCAAGCAAATTGTTACTTTGTCCAGTTTTCAAAATGCTGGTTAATATAGTACAACATCACTTGTACTTCACTTAGCTCACTCAGTCACTTACTTATTTGAACAAGTACCCTGTTCACTGTGACTTCACTATTTTCTTTAGTTCACTTGACTTTCTTCCGTGACAGCGGCTTAACCAAGTATGTGCGATGTTCATTTGCTTTGGCGCCGAGCACAAGAAATCTCTAATCCTTTTAGTAACAACATTCATTGTATGCCACCATAGTCGCTCAGAAAAGAGCACTTTTCGTCACATCAGAAGTGGACTCACTAACTCGCTCGCTGACTTGATTACATATTTACTAATTCATGTAGTAACTTTAGGAGATTCGCTAACTTTGCCAGACTCACTTGTTTCGCGAGACGGACTTGTATAGCCATATATAAGCATTTTCATACACTTCCAGAAAGTTCGAGATGGCGAATCGTCTAGAATATTCTGGTTATCTGATGATAGTGTTTACGTTAGGCAAACGGGCTACTTACTTGTTTACTCTTCCAACTGCCCACACCGACCTCCCGGTAACCTTGGGAATAGCACTGCGTCACAGTATATTCATAAGTCTGTGTTGAAAGCAAAAGTAGAGTTATATTTTGCCGATAGAGATATAGAATTATTAAGAGAGTACTATTTACCAGCACTTTCTGAAATTAAGTCTTGCTTGGATGTAATGTTGGACGCTGGTTGTCCTAAAATGGGACCAAATTAATCTAAGTTTCGCCAAAGGAGATTAGTTGTCATGTAGGCAATTGTTGCTACGCAAGTAAATTTATTTCATTTTAATACAATCTTATTCTTTTTGAGGTATTTGTTTCTCTCCATTAGGTTAGCATGCAATTACCAAGTGTCGAAATTTATTACGATGCTCTAGTGTAAGATGGAAAGGGTGGGTATATGCACGATGACACAACTCTGGCTACTCTCAGCCTGACAGCAGGACGGACGGAGGCCTGTGACAAGGTGTGGATGGAACTGTTGCTGGTAGGATAAATGTGGAAACTTTACGAAAGAAAATACACTTTTACTATTCAGTGGAAAGTGCAGTGGACGAATGCACTATTGTTAACCTGTTCAATCACAGGACTTAACTCTGGTGATATCATAAGATTTATTGCTATTCTGGACCACATGTTGTAAACATTCGCAAAATACGCGACCATGAGATATTCCAAATCATAAAATCGCTGACAGGGCGTTCTGGGACAGCACCTGATTGTGGATCAATGCTGCAATGTGTACCGCAAATTGCAATGGTTTCTGGCTGCACACGAAATGCATGCTCAACTAATTAAAATCTTGTTGACATTATAGCGAGCATGTATAAATGCACAGATTAGCTAATAACGTTTCTGTAGCACTTCGCAGCCAGGTACCTAGTACACGCAAATTAACAAGGACAAAACATTTGACGAAACCACTGGTCAGTAATTAGTGGTTCGTTATAAGAGTTGATTGTTTCAGGAAAGCCAAACAACGTGGTACACTTCACTGTTCGTACATCCGAATATTAATGATAGTGGTGCGTTGCACCACGACTACGTTATTTATTGCTTGTGTGTGCTGCTTGACACTATTTCCAGCATAGTGGGAAATAGACCGTCATCGTAGAGATAAATTCCCACACGCTTCTAGTGAAGTGGTCCCAATGGCTCCAAAACTTCGGACAATGCATTAGAGGCCCTTCTTAAGAAGTTATATACAAATAAAATTAATAATTGGTACCGCAATTATTCACACATAAAATGAAACCTTTATAAAAGAATTTATAATAATAATTAGTGTTTCTTCCTCTCATTCTGCTTCTCTTTGTTTTAGACGTAATCGCCTGTTTATACAGAAAGACCGTCCCGGACTTCTTCCTTCCGAAATTTTGTTACACGCTATTTTCACTAATGCTCATCTGACGTCCTGGATCTATGTGCATTTCATTCCCCCTCTTATTTCTACCCATTCAGTCACCGGTTGGACCTTACACATCTCTCTCATTACCTGTTCTATAATTTTGTTTTCCATTTCCAATTTACATATCAACGTTTCTCATCTCAACTGGTACAAAAGTCTTTGCAGGTTATCCTCCATTTCTACCACAAGTAGGTACATCATCTGCATAACATACCGTCTAATCTGTTAGTCCTCCATATTGTATCCCAAATCTAACTATTGCACACATGACGATGCTAAATAGGAATCAACTTGAAGAATCGCCTTGTCTTACGTCTACTTTTATTGGGATTTTCTCTGTAAATTATCCTATAGTGATGCGACTAAAATAATTAGAATGAATATTTTGTATTAATTTAATCCCATCTGCCACATTGTTATTTTCAAAAGTTTGTAAAACACAATACAGCCCTAATCTATCGAATTCCTTTTCAAGATACACAAAGCACACATATGTTGATCTGTTAAATTATAAATTAGAGTAATAATGCTCAATAAAAATGAGTAGAGAATACGAACGTAAAAAAGGCAGCCTCACAAATTTAAAAAGCTGAGTAAAGCTGTAACGTATAGAGAGGAAACATCACTTTAGCTCAGAGTAAGCCCACACTCTTGGCTGGTGAGTCGACAGGAAAACATCGTTATTTTTAAGTACATGGAATACATTTAAAACTTTCGGACGCAGATTTAGGTCACAATGAAGCATAGTTCAGGGGTTTAAATTCGGGTACTGCTTTATTTGACTGGTAAATTGTTTTATAGCCTACATTGGTGGGCAACGTCTCATTGCGAATAGTGAAACGATTAGAAACATTGATTAAATATGTTCCCACCATAATGAGCGTCGTCCTTTCTAAAGAGAACCCACGCATACCCAGGGAGACGAACCTGAAGGCTCTATCAGCGGTGAGGGACTCAAAGGACCACGAGGCATTACTAGGCGGTGTGAAGTATTGTTGCTTCAAACTGACTTTTCAACGTGTTACCTACAAAACGCTAGTTCGGTTTCAAAATTGTTGCATCGACGACTGGCTAATGTAGCTTAAAATGGTCTTTCTAACGTGTGATGCAATATTGCTTCAATATTATAGAATAAAAATACATACCATTAGCTTTTTTGAGGGAGATTTGTGGATTTGGAATTTGAACTATCCTCGTTAGGTCAATTTACAAAGTGTAAGCTGTAAGCCTGTATTTGAAGATAGAGACCAGAAGCTCTTCTAAAATTTGTTCAGAAACAACACTAGAATATTTTGATATAAGGGATTTATGTTCTAGCCGTTCAAGACTTAGACATAGGAGTAGACACAGTCTTAACTCTCGCTAATTTTTGAAACTTCGCGTTTTTACTAATGTGTGCAACACACACAAACACGGAACTTTTTATAATTCTTTCTGGATTCACAGAACCTCAAAAAGTGTATTTACACAGAAAATCCTTACCTAATTTTGGGTGGAAAGCAGTACGTTCTACACATACTGTAATTTTTACTTTCTCTGATACGTACGAATATACTAACAGTAAGTTGAAGCGGGTTTTATAACATGAAGGTTTTATAGTGGGGCGACATTTGAAGCCGGTTTTTAAAAATTAATTGAGAAATATGTATTAACGTTTTCCTTCACCTTTTTACTTTCTCTACTACGTATAGTAAAGTAGAGGAAGCATTGTATTCCACCCAAAAATTCCATATCGAGATTTTATCAGAAATATATGTTTTGAGACCACGAAAAAAAAAAAAAAAAAAAAATGTCCGTGTGTGTGTGTCTGCCTGTCTGTCAGGCTGTGGACAGCATAACTCAAAAACGAAAAGTCGGTTAAAGTCAAAGTTGGTATTTAAATTTAGTGTCTTTCAAGGATGCGACACGAAGATTTTGAAGAAAATTGTGCCACCCTAAACTACCCTTTACAGGGATAATTCTTCGAAAATTTTGATTTTCTTAAAATTGGCTCTAGCATTGTGATTAAAATACCATATGTTGGATATTTTTATGGCAAAAGAAATGTACATCTTAATGTCCTATTTTCTCTGGATAGCTTTTCCATAACTGGTAAACCGTAAGAGATAGACCAAATCGTACTGTACAAAAAGTGTATCTTGCTAAAACACAGAATTTATCTCAATAAATTTTTATTGTAGAGTAATGGTCCATTTCAGGATATTCCTCGTTATTTGTGTGAGTTTTGGAGAACTTACACTTCTGTCAAATGGAACATAGCTATTGTTGTTTTATATGTTAACCGTACGAAGAGAACGGAACTTAAAAGCTTTAAAATATTTCGATATCGCTCTAAGCCTACTCTATTCCCCTATTCCCGCTGCACGTGCAAGAAAACGACCAATATGATAATTGGTGCAAATGTTTATCTCAACTAACACGAAGAAGATAGAAGAATAAGAGTTTGTGAGAATGGTTAGTACAAGAGTAGAGAAAGTCATATGGGTGCAACACATCAGATTTTTTGTATGCACAATAGTCCGCGTTGTGAGGCAATTGAAGCGGTTTGTAAACCTCGGCGTAGCTACAGTCGTCTAGCTGTATGATTTATTTCTATTACGTCTCCAGAGGGGGCAGTGACGAAGAAACGTGAAATTTATAAAAAAAATGTCTCCTTAATCACTCGCAACGAATTTTATTTCTTCCATTATCGGCCAAATTAATTTTTTCTAAACAATTGAAATTTGAATATTATGTTTTATATTAGTTTAATAACGCAGTGGTATACTTTATTTTATTTGACAAAACTGGAGGTTAAAAGGAAGACACTGGCTATTAGTGATATACAAAATTTCACAAATACAATAGCATCTTCATTTTCGACAATCCTGTCGGGAAACATTCAAAACTCAAAATATCCTAACTGTGATTTCACTTTATGTGTTCAGAACTATTATGCTTGTTAAAGAAAAAAAGAAGTTTAACTTTTTCAATAAAGACTGCCATAAATATGACACAAGAAGTGCAAATGATTACCATAGGGTGAGCACGAATAAAAGTCAAACCAATAAGGACCCATATAAAATAGGAGCTGTATTATATAATAAATTGCCATTAGCAGTTAAAAATAGGACAGACTCAAAATTTAAAGCTGCTCTAAAATCATTTCTAATAGATAAATGTTTGTATAATATTGCTGAACTATAATGAATGTTGTATTTAGATGTAAGTATTTAATGATTTATCTTGTAATAATCAATGGCATTGTAAACTACATAAATGATGCAAGGTTGTACTATTGTATATTGTATAATAATTATGTATTAATTATAGTGTGCTATATATGATATATCCCATGTCATGTAAAATGATCAGTGGATGAATAAATCATCATAGTTTTATGACCATCATATAATATAAATACCATTTTACAATTATGTAATGCAAATGTAAATATATATTTACATTGTATTTTATTTATATTTTACCTTGTGCATATCTTCATGACATTAAAAGTTTCATGAATACAACAACATAGCTTTCTGAACTACAAATATCACCTACAAGTTTTGTGTACAGCAATATAATGTAAATGTAAATTTTGAATTGTGGGAAATTTAATGTCGTACTAGAAAGTTGGCCATACTAGCTTAGTGGTTAAAGCAGCCGCTCGATAAGCGAAAGATCCGTGGTTCAAATCCCGGCTATGCCATTCAATTTTTCAGTCCTGATTCCACCTCTTAAAAATCTCCGAAATAGTTCACTCCATAAAAATGCCTTTGGGCACAACTTGTGTGTTTTAACGGATCTAAAGTTTTTGTACACTAAGATTTGGTCCACCTTTTAGGGTTTTACCAGTTACGCAGACATCAAGAGTAAACAGGACTACATGGCTATAGCCAAAAAATTCAAAATAGACATTTCATTTGCCATAAAAATATCATAGATATATAGTATTTTAATAAAAGTCGTTAGGCATTTTTGCGAAAATAATTTTCGAAAAATTTTCCATGTGAAGGATAGCTTAAGGTGGAGGAATTTTCTTAAAAGTTTTTGTGTCGTATCCTTAAAAGGTATTAAACTTACCTACATACAAACTTTGGTTTTAACCGACTTTTCGTTTTTGAGTTATACCGTTTACAGCCAGACTGACAGACAGCCAGGCAGCCAGACAGCCAGGCAGCCAGACAGCCAGACAGACAGACAGACAGACAGCCAGACAGACAGACAGACAGACAGACAGACAGACAGACAGACAGATGTGCTTTTTTTATTCAAAAGGGATCAAAACATGGATTTGCTGTGAAATTTTACTGTGAATTTTGGATGGTGTACAGTACTTACTCAACTAATTGTCAATACACTTCAGCGGAAGTACATACATTTTCAATATAGAGTCTCGCTAAAATAATTTTGGCAGAATGTTCATCCCATTGGTACCTGTAGTGTGAGAATATCAGGGTCCGCGCCGCCTACAATATTTCCAATTATAATTGCCACAGGTGTTAATAAAATGGTTCGCTATGGAATTGTCCGTTACAGGGAAAGAAAAAAAAAAAAAATGAAATCTGCGCGGCCGGCTTTGGTGTTTATATATATATCTGCATGTTTTCAGAAGGGAGTGAGAGCAATCCATGTCTTGCGCACCAACCAAACCAAGGTCATTAATTAAATTCTAACTCAACTTTAAAGCTGAAGCACCGAGAAAAAGTAGCATACACTCGATATATGCAGCATCTACCAAAAGTTTAAGGGCACCTATACATTACACCGAAATACACCCTGTCCTTATCTACTTTGTCCAGCGGTGCTATGTTTCTTAAAAAAGGGTTATGTTATTAAACGGTACATTTTTAAAAAATTGTTTTGTAAATGTTATGTTTTATGAGGGAGTCGTGAGTGTTGAACCAGACAACAGTTAGTAGAAGTGTGTGTGTGTGTGTGTGTGTGTGTGTGTGTGTGTGTGTGTGTGTGTGTGCGCGCGCGCGCAATATCAGAGACAGCTGTAGACATGAGTCGTCGCGTCGGAGTTGTTTGTTGTGTGAAGTAGCTTTAGTGAGTGTGGTCGTCAGCTTTAGACGGAGAGAACTGAAAGACAGAAAAGTGTGTATCAAGGTTGCAAGAGGGCACAACAGCTGTGAGTTGAAGGTCGCGACGAATTGTAGGTTGTGTTATCGTCGATAAACTAGGACTGTGTTTCTGTGCTTCACTTTTAGAAGAGAAAATATAGTGACAGAAAAGACAACTGCCCTTTATCTTTTGTAAGAGTATAATTATATTCTTGTATATACGATGGGAATAAGGGAATAAGCAATGGTCAAATCTTTTAAGCGGCAATCGCTATGTAATGGCTTTTAAATTCCTTTTTCCTTACATGGCCAAGAAGTGCAGAAAAAAATAAAAAAGACAGCTCATAAATGGTTCATTCCACAAAAGTTTTACTTGACATAAATTGTGTTTTTATTTCTAAAATGTTTGTTTAGTAAGATTTTGTGCATCTCTTGTGGTTTTTCATCCAGAACGAATGGGAACTCTGAGGATGTTCACGGCAAATTCAAGATATATATTTAATTTCGCATGGAACTGTTTTAAACTTATGGTATTTTAGTACAAATCATTAGGGCGATTTATGAGAGAGTCTAAATTTTTAAAACATGTTCCACGTAAAGAGTAATCTGGGATGGAGGACTATTTTGAAAATCTTCTTATCTCGTCCTTTGAAGTCGCTGAGCTTGAATACCAAGTTTGGTGTTTAAATGACTTTTCGTTTTTGAGTTGCAAGATTCACAGACAGGAATACTGTTTTGTAAGATTTTACAGATCTTTTGGATACAGGGTGTCTCAAAACATGTATTTACCTTGAAAGCTCAATATCGAATTTTGGATACTTCCCCTACTTACTGTCTCGTACGTAGTCGAGGCTAAGAGCTTGCATTTGAGAAAAGTATACTCAACTATTGGAAAATTTAATTGCTGCGATAGGGCCGCTAATTTGCCTTCAACCAAATGAATGTGAGCGAGTGGTCAAATCAGCTGCGTGGAGCAACATTTGAGGATTGCCTAGCTGTGATCAGTCCGAAGTGCTGATGTATTTACGACTTCGCCTATTCTTCCCAAGAAACGGTTGTGCGAGGTTCCGGAATCAAAATAAGAATTATTTCATTATGGCCCATTTAAAGCACTGAAAGTACCAGAGGATAATACTTTTTCACTGTTGAGGATGATACTTTCACGCAAACACATGTAGAAGAGCCATTATAACATACGCGATGTAGGCCGATAAATCCAGCCACGAGAAAGGTTTCCAATTCACGTCGCCATGGATCGCTGGGCGAAGGAATCTTCGATTACCAGTGAGCGTAACCAGGAAGCGAAGCGGTCTACGAAGATGATTTATTGGTGTAATAAGGTCGGCCATGCTCTCGTTTGTATGTGTACGTCCCTCGACAAGATCTTCATCAAATCTCGAGTACGAGGAGGATCTTGTTAAATCTTACCCGGATGTTATGTGTCCTCGACCTTTTATTAGGACGTGAAGCAAGCTCATATACAGACTTGGTGGAGCGTGAATTTTCTTTTTTTTCCCTACCTCTCTCAAAATATCAAGATACAACTAATACTGGAACAAACTGTGCTCCATTTATTTTCTGCCGCGTTCTGCTTAAGGTTGTAGTGGCAATAAATACGAGCAGCTAAAGCAGAGTTCACCCTTTATAAGTTCACGTCATTTGTAAGAAGGTTTCGTTCTCTTCTATATTCAAGAAGCCTATGCAATTCACTCACACAATAAGCAGTGTAACCAACATTTACTACCAATATTACTTTTCTATGTAAAATAGGTGCATTTGAGCCAGAATTGAATATCTCTCCCCACAAAGTCGCGAAACCACAGCCAAAGATACGCGCTTATAATATTCTGTTTACTCAAAAAGGAAAGATATAATGGGGATAAAATTCCACATTTTAGTCGGACCCTTATGGATATAAGGTAAACATTTTGAAGGAATTCTCTCATCCAGGAGAACTGTTGCAAGAAAACATTTCCGATCTCTTTTGAAGTGTCAATAACAGTTTTGTTTAAAATATCAGTTTAGCAGATAATGATCTGAGTTTTCTGTGATATCCTTTTCATTCTTAATGAATTTTATTAGCAAAACACAACAGCCAGAATATCAACCTGCACATCGTGTGCCCAAACCGAGCGGTTAGACTATCGCCTATCACCAAGGCGGCCCGGGTTCAATCTCAGGGACTCGCATGTGGTACTCGTGGTGGACGAAGTGGCGTCTGGGTGGGTGTTCTCAGAGTTCTCCGGCTTCCCCTGCCGCTCATTCCACTAACTGCTCCATCATCACCTTTCCATCCATTTCGCCTTCATTTCATATCATCCTCTTCCTCGCTCTCATACCTGGTGGTGGGTTGACTTCCAGGTCTTTACTCTGTCCAGTCTATAGGTTCGTTTGCTCCCTGACAGGCACTAGGCATAGGCTACTAAGTCCTAGGAGGTGTCACTGCTCCATGCGGGGAGGAAAATCCGATAAAGAAGAAGTTTCTGTAAGATGAAGCTTGCTTTAGTGTACCATTCATGGGTGGAAAATACGTGAATTGTTTTGCATGGGTCCATTGATAGCAAGACTGGTTTTGTGCATAAATAGTTTAGCATTGTAAATGTATCTTGCATTTAATACCCACATTTCTTAATTTGAAAACGTTTCTAAGCAAACCTATGTGTTGATTATCATAAAACGGGTAGAAAAATGACTTTCTTTTTTACAGAAGAGCGTAATTACATAAGGGAAGGCTGTGCATTGGTAGTAGTTGGAGTGTGGATAAACATTTCCTCTTTAGCATTCTTGTTTTTCTTTCTTTTGTTTTTAAGTTTTGGGTCCTTTAACTTGCTGGTCATAATAGCGTAAAGCAATTTCAACATCAAAGATTGATAAGATAATAACAAGAAGCTTATGGAAAAAGGCAGAAAACAATAATAATGAAGAAAACCTAATAATTATTTATTTCCTATTATTTCCTATTATAATAGGAAATTGTTATACTATAAAACAAGCAGAACAGGGAACCCTTACCAGTGTGCGAAGGACCAAATCAGAGTTCGCCAATGTAATTACGTAGACACATTGCAGTCTTTTAGCACCCTTCTTTGATTCTTTGTTAAGGTAATGTAAGCGAAGGAAAGGGCTACTCACAGTTTGGAGGGATTGATACTGCTACGAGAATCTACAGTGCTTATGTTATTTATTGGTGGGCTTCCAATTGTAACCGGTATTTATAAATTTTATTTATTTAGTTTTATTAACTTCATTAATTGGTCGGCTAGCTGTCTACAGTATGAAACTTGTGACACCGAGTTGGATATCACAGATATTCGGCTTTCAACTACTTGAATAGGAGCCCAATTAATGTAATGTTAATACTGCCATTTATTTAACACTACTGTTGAAAGTTGACAAATACATTCAAATAAACTTCTTGCTCTTTTAAAACATATAAGTTTTAACAAAGTAATGTTCTTCTGGTAATTACTAGTATTTGCAATCCTTAACTTTTCATAATAAGTGATTAATAAATTTTTACTTAAGAAACGGCAAGATTCTAAACTCGCGTTCCTTGTTTGTATAATATAAAGCGCATATAAGGCTATATTTTTGATGCAGCAAAGTTCTTTAATAACTTTTATTATTATTATTATTATTATTATTATTATTATTATTATTATTATTATTATTATTATTATTATTATTATTATTATTATTATTATTATTATTATTATTATTATTATTATTATTATTATTATTATTATTATTATTATTATTATTATTATTATTATTATTATTATTATTATTATTATTATTATTATTATTATTATTATTATTATTATTATTATTATTATTATTATTATTATTATTACTATTATTATTACTATTATTATTATTATTACTATTATTATTATTACTATTATTATTATTATTACTATTATTATTATTATTATTACTATTATTATTATTATTATTACTATTATTATTATTATTATTACTATTATTATTATTATTATTACTATTATTATTATTATTATTACTATTATTATTATTATTATTACTATTATTATTATTACTATTATTATTACTATTATTATTACTATTATTGTTATTACTATTGTTATTACTATTTTTATTACTAGTGTTATTATTGTTGTTATTATTGTTGTTATTATTGTTGTTATTATTATTATTATTATTATTATTATTATTATTATTATTATTATTATTATTATTATTATTATTATTATTATTATTATTATTATTATTATTATTATTATTATTATTATTATTATTATTATTATTATTATTATTATTATTATTATTATTATTATTATTATTATTATTAATTATTTTTAGTGTCACCGCGCCCGCCGCATCTGATTGCCTACACTGGGGAGGGGGGACCCAGCCGGTCGCCTGCCTGGCCTAACGACCTGCCGCTGACAACAATAGGAGCGTACGAGACAATAGCTATTACATGGCGGTGCGGTTTCTGGACCGTTCCGCCACAGGCACTCCCGAATATTCTACCTCCAGAACTTTCCCTCTAAGGACCTATATAACTCGCTGCCAAGCACCGGGCACGAAAGGAAAAAGACGTATACGAAGCGTTGAGGAGTCGTGCCGAGTAGCAGTTCAATCTGACAGTTCTTATTTGTGATTCGGCAGTTGTTCTGTTGCTCTGAGCTTGGACAAAAGTAATCTGAGTGTAACGTTAGCACTACGCTGAGTAAAAGGCGATAAAGTGTGAATAGCAGTAACTGGTGTTTTCTCCATTTGTTACATTATTATTATTATTATTATTATTATTATTATTATTATTATTATTATTATTATTATTATTATTATTATTATTATTATTATTATTATTATTATTATTATTATTATTATTATTATTATTATTATTATTATTATTATTATTATTATTATTATTATTATTATTATTATTATTATTATTATTATTATTATTATTATTATTATTATTATTATTATTATTATTATTATTATTATTATTATTATTATTATTATTATTATTATTATTATTATTATTATTATTATTTTATATATATATGCTGCTTGTAGTTTTGTCTATCTTCTTTGTAATTTGACATGTAAAACTGTAGATTGCATGAATGTTATTTAAGGTTATATATTTTATTGCCCATGGGTTATCGTTTAATATTAAATGTCACTCTTTTTTGTTTACTTGAGTTTATCTTTAAGACAGTGTTTTGTGTTTAACACAGCCCATATTCACAAAATAGGCATGTTACTACACCAAAATTTTATTTTACTGCCTTGAAATCGTAGCCTGTAGACGGGTTGTTTATAAGCAGTTCCCACCACATACGGCCGCCATCTTGAATACCAGTGTCAGGTGCGGTATCTAGAGGGCCCTGCTTTAAGCATTGCAACATTATGTCACTTGGCGGAAATTCAAAGTTAATAGTTCTATGTGAATTTATGTAAATATGTTTTCCCATGTATTCTTGTTACTTGACTGCACGTTTTAAATAGGCAAGACAAATGTATCACATTTACAATGGAAATAGAAGAAAGCAATACCTTACCTTACCTTACTTAGAGCTACCAATAACAAGACACAAGAATGTTCTGGAACTTGGAATTTATAGAAATCCAACTCATGTGAACAACTTCATAAAAAGAAAATGCCTTAGCCCTATACAACACTAACAAGCCGCCTTCAGAATCTTAATCCACAGAATGTGTACCGTACCACTTTAAAGAAAACCATCAAGAATAACTTTCACAGTTGTAAAAGTGATTTCCCAACTCGTATAATTGTCAATAGGTGGCTCAGTTTGTTAGAGGCTCACCTACTGATCCCAAGGTCGCTTGTTCAATCCCGGCTCAGGCCGATGGTTTTTAAGTGTGCTTAAAAACGACACCTCCATGTCAACAGATTTACTGGCATGTAAAAGAACTCCTTCGGAACGAAATTCCGGCACACCGGCGACGCTGATGTGATCCTGGCAATTGACAGTGTCGTTAAACAACAAATTAGAAAAACCTCGCATACTTACCAACTTACTGAAAAATTACAGAAAAGGATATAATTCAAAAATAGAAACCATTTAATACTAAGCAAGACGTAAGATACAGAAAATTCACATAGCACCCCACTACATTTAAAAAATGTGAAACTTTTTTCAAGGAATTCAAGATACAGTTAGCCCCAAGAAACGTTTTCAGTGTACAACATCTTAATATACCTTTGAAACAAGTCATTGAAAATACAAAATAAACCCCGGCGCGACAGCCCATAAAGAGCAAAGGCTTACTACCCAGCCGCTGCGTCCCCCACCTCTGCCCAGCACAGGTTTCATTGGTAAGGTGCAGTATTGGAAGGTGGGACGTACTCAGCGTCCCGAGCCCTCCCGGCCAGTTATGCGGTCTTTTCGACCTGGGGCCGCTACTTCTCCATCAAGTAGCTCCTCAATTGGTCCCCCCGTGATCTAACAAGGCTGAGTACACCCCGTGCCACACCTCCCAGAGGGGATAATTTCCCCATGTTGCTACCGGGGATCGAACCCGGGTCCTCCGCGCCAGAGGCAAGCGAGCTACCAACTACGGTCCATAAAAATACAAAACAGTCCGGAATTTACCAGATCAACTGTCAAGATTGTGATAACTGTTATATAGGAAGAATCAAAAGGAGTTTACAAATCAGTTTGGCAGAACATCGAAGAGACATCAAGTTTAAACAAATAGACAAATCAGCAATAGCCCTACATTTTCATACAGCACAACAGGAAATAGGTAAAGAAATTAAACTATTAAAAATATTCAACTTTCTTCAAAAC
The DNA here is from genome assembly GCA_030765045.1 of Tenodera sinensis. Classification (NCBI taxonomy): domain Eukaryota; kingdom Metazoa; phylum Arthropoda; class Insecta; order Mantodea; family Mantidae; genus Tenodera; species Tenodera sinensis. The sequence goes on from CM060967.1 coordinate 52,547,532, forward strand.
TAAATATATGGGAAAAGTATTGACATCAAATCACATAGAACTATTAATTTTGAATTCCCGCCAACTGACATGGTGTTGAAATGCTTGAAGCAGGACCTCCTAAATACCTAGATCTAGAGGGTCCTGCTTGAAGGTTTGTAGTTCCAGTTTCACCCAGCAGATGACTAAAGAAACTTCAAGGAGCTACCACCAGAGTTCACCACATTTTAGAAGGGGATTATAAGGAAGAGAATGGATATATGTAAGTACCAGATGCAGGGCTGGCCCTCGAAGGAGAGCTGAGACCTGTGGCTGAGACCGACTGGAATGAGTTCACCATCGAAATGCACGGGATGGCGCAACCCAGACTGTCATACTATAGCGAGGCAGACATAGATGTCGCCATTGAAAACTTTACTGCCTCGCTACGCACGGCCAAAAGAAATGCTACCACATACACCACAAGACCACCGAGTTTTTGCACGTACCCCGAGGTAGAGCAACTCATTGCGCGGAGACGACGCTTGACAAAACTGTGGCGGTACGCCCGTCAGCCTGAATATAAAGTGCCAGCAAAATGGCTACGCAACATCATTCGGCAACAAATTAAAATCAATAAAACTGAACAGTGGGAAAACAAAATGCTGAGTACCACCCATTTGGACTCTTCTTTGCGGAAATTACTCAAGGCTTTCAAAGTTTCCAAGAGCGTCACCTCCGCAACTGGGGCGCTGCACACTCAAAGCGGCTTGCGCTTCTCCGAAGAGGAGAAAGCCGAGGTCTTCGCTGACTGTCTCCAAGGCAGATTCACCGAAAACCCAGTGACCAACCGTGAAATAGAACGGGAGGTCCAGACATGGGTACAAACTTGGGTGGCGCGGAAGCAAGAGCAACAACTACCCACCATAACACCGCAGGAAGTCTTCAAGCTCATTAGGAAATTGCCTAATGGTAAAGCTGCCGGCCCAGACAAAGTGACTAATGAGGAACTTAAGCGTCTCCCGAGAAAAGCCCTGGTGCAACTAGCAAAGATATTTAACGCCTGTTTGCAGCAAGGCTATTTCCCCTCTACTTGGAAACGAGTCAAGGTTATCATGTTCCCAAAGCAAGGGAAAAGCACCAGACAACCGCAAAACTACCGCCCCATTAGTATTTTGTCTGCAATTGGTAAATTGCTTGAAAAATGTATCCTTTCTCGACTACAAAAAAAAGTCTTGGCAACACATGAACTCTCAAATTCACAGTTTGGCTTTAGATAAGGACATTCCACTGAACTACAACTCCTCAGACTGATGACGTAACAGAGCAATTTAACAATGGGGCTTCAACGTTGGCGCTATTTCTGGACATAAAAGCCGCATTTGACCGGTGCTGGCACAATGGCCTCATTTACAAACTGCACCACAATTTCCCGGCTCTTCAAAATTATCTATACTTGCTGCACAATTTTTTAGAAAAACGGCAGTTTTACGTCCAAGTGGGCCACTCCTCCTCTCGAGAGCGAGTGATGCGGGCTCAAGGGGCAAGAATGTCCCCCTTTCTGTACATATTATTCACTAACGACTACCCAGTGGACGCCAGATGCAAGGTCGCCATGTATGCTGACGACACTGCAATATACAACCACCATAGAAATCCACGTTTTGGCCTTGCAGAAATGCAACGTTATGTGAACAACTTCCTCTCATGGCAACATGACTGGAAAATCAAAATTAATCCCGACAAATGCCAACTGATTCACTTCTGCAAGCGGCGTCACACTTTGGCAATGGACCTAACGGTCGGTGGTCAAATATTGCACTGCCGTCAGCAAGTTAAATACTTAGATGTCACCTTGGACCGTACAATGTGTTGGTCCACCCACATAAAAAATAGCGCCAATAAAGGCAGACAGCGGCTAAAGTTGTGCGCCCCCATCTTCCGTAGTAAACAGTTGCGACTGTAGTCAAAACTGATACTATATAGGTAATTTATTCTCTCGGTGGTCCTGTATGCATGTGTGACCTGGGCTAATGCCTCCAAAACCGCCCTGAAACAACTTCAAACCCTCCAAAACCTCTCCCTCAGAAAAATCCTCTCTGCTCCACTCCTCACCACTAACCAAGCTCTTCACCTCGAAACCCGGATCCCGTTCATCCCGGAGGCGATAGACAAAAGAGTAATGGCGGCATGGACGCGCATTAGAAATCACGAAAATGACGTAATCGCCAACATTTGCAAAGGCGAGCCGAAGCACCGCAAACATACTAGAATAAAAATGTTCTAGATGCGGCTCGGCTCGCCGACTAATGCGCATCCACGCAAACTCGTCCCTAGGCCACATACATGTTCCGGCAGAGGCCCTCGCCTCGGAAAACATTCAGGAGCTGCCACCGCGGACAATGTACATAGTGTCAAAAGTGTAAATAGTGCCGAGCGCGAGCTGGGACGCATATTTCTGGTGTGCCCAGTGAAGATGAATGTGTGTGTATGTGTGTGTGAGTGTGTGGGTGTGTGAATGCGTGCGTGTATGTGTCTGTAAGTAATGTAAATATGTACATATGTATATATAAAACAAGAACAGAACAGAACTCAAAAAAGACAAAAGTAAAACTGTTCTCGGTGACCTAATGATGGTCACCGTATGGGTTTTTGTATATACCACAAAAAAGATGTAAATATGAACAAAGCCAACTGTATATATATGTAAATTATAGCCTGTAAGCTGGGCCCAGTGTACCGGCACCAGGCAAATACTTTGTAATAAAAATAACTTGTAACTTGTAAGTAGCAGTCTGCATGAGCTGAGGATGAGATAAACATGGTCGTCTCGAAAATACTTCAAACTTTAACAGCTGAATGGACTGATGGTGCATGTCGACAAGAAATAAAATAGCTGTTGCAGTTCACATTAAGTACGAAGACTACATCACTGTTAGTACTACTTCTTAATTGTAAACTGGTTTCAATTTTTGAATTATTCACTTTTCTGTAATGGTTCTGCTATCTGGTAATTATACATGTTTTACTTTCCCTACTGGTAAATAGAAATATTGTATTTCACCCAAAAATTCGATGTCGAGATTTCAACGGAAATGTATGTTTTGAGGACCCCTGAATCCAAAAAAAGTACTTTAAGAAGGTCCGTGTGTGTGTGTGTGTGTGTGTGTGTGTGTGTGTGTGTGTGTGTGTGTGTGCCTGTGGACAGCATAACTCAAAAACGAAAAGTCGGTTAAAAACTAAAGTTGGTATTTAAGTTTGGTGTCATTCAAGGATGCGACGTGAAGATTTTGAAGAAAATAGCCCCACCCTAAACTACCCTTTACATGGAAGATTTTTAAAAAAATTTGAAAATGGCTCCAACGATTTTGATTAAAATGCCATATGTTTGAGATATTTTGATAACAAATGAAATGTATATCTTGAATTTTCTGGATATAGCCCCTGTAGTCGTATTTACTCTGGACGACTTTTGCATAACTGGTAAACCGTTAGAGATAAACCAAATCATACTCTACAAAAAATGTAGATCTTGCTGAAATACACAATTTATGCCTCAACAAATTCTCTTGTAGGGTGAATCATTTCGGATATATTCCTTGTTGTGTGTGTGAGTTTCTGAAAACAAACTTCCGTGAAGTGGAACATCGTTGTTCATTTTTTATGTTAAGTGTGCAAAGAAAACGGAATCTCAAAGCTTTAAAATATTTGACTATCGCACAAAGCCCACTGTATTCTAATATTCCCGTTGCACCTACAAGAAAATAAGCAATAAGATAATTTGTACAAATGTTTATTTCAACTAACACGAAGGTGAGTGAGTCAATGAGTAGGGTTTAACGGTCCGTCGATAACGAGCTCATTTGAGCCAACACGAAGAAGATATAGGAATAAGATTTTCTAAGAATGGTGAGTACGAGAGTAGAGAAAGTCATGTGAGTGCAACACATCAGATTTTTTATTTTGTTGTATAACGACGCTGTCTATTGCTAGGATCACATCAGCATGGCCGGTGTGCCGGAATTTCGTCCTACAGGAGTTATTTTTCATGTCCCTAAATCTGCGGACATGGAGCTGTCGTTTTTAAGCACACTTAAAAACCATCGGCGTGGTCCGGGTTTGAACCCGTGACTTTGGGATCAGTAGGTCAGCGTTTAACCAACTGAGCCACCCAGACTGACAATTATACAAGTTGGGAAACCATATTGGAAGTATGCAAAAGTTATTACCGTCTGCAAGCCGGGAAAGGATCCTCATCTCCTGAGAGCTATAGGCCATCAGTTTACTTCCGGTTATGAGCTCTTTAAAAATGTGGTACAGCCACGATTAAGGGGCACCCTGGACAGGGACAACATAATCAGACGTGAGCAGTTCGGCTTCCGAACGTCGCATTCTACTGGCATTCTCCGGGTGGTAGATGAGGTATACACCGCATTCAACAGGCGCCATTACGTCTCAGCCCTACCGCTAGATGTAACAAGGGAATTCATCAGCGTGTGGTATGAGGGATTTCTTTCCCGCCTCCTTACCTATCAAGTTCCACCCTACCTCATCCACTTCTTGCAGTCCTATCTACAGCACAAAACCTTCTCCCTTCCCATACGTGCCGGGGTACCCCAAGGCAGTGTACTGGGCCCCACACTGTTCTTTCTCTATATGAACACCCTACCCACATTGCCACGGTGCTCCCTCTATCTATTCGCGGATGATGCCGCCGTACCATCGATGTCTTCAAAGCATTATATGTCAGCCAGACGCATCCAGCATTATGCTGACCTACTGACCACCTGGTTTAATCGCTGGCGGTTACGCATCAATCGCAGAAGAGCCAAGCTATAACTTATGGCCGTTGTCCAATGGAAGGCACCTATCCGCCTGGCAGGTGAAGACGTGCCCTGGTCCACATCAGTAAAATACCTGGGTGTTACCCTAGATGCCAAACTGACATGGAAGACGCACTTGGAAGACGTCGGTAACCGAGTAAACAAGAGAAGGGTATTGGCCTAACCGCTGTATAACAGGAAATCACATACATCCCTGGAAAACAAAATATTGTTGTTTAAGTAAGTGCTTCGACCAACGTTTACATATACCTGCCAGATCTGGGGAGTCGCAGCTCAAAGTCACCTACGCCAGCTGGAAGTACTTCAATCCCGCTCTCTAAGAACAGCAACTATCTCTACTTGGTGCATCCCTAACGCTTCAATCCAAAAGAAGCTCCACTTCCCCTCCGTCAAAGAATGCATTCCCATCCTTTCAAGACCTTTCTTTGACAAACTATCCTCCAGCTTCAACCAACTGAACCGGGGACTGGGGGAGTACAATATAGACCCTGAAAAACGATATAAAAGACTAATATTTGTGCTAGGCAACACATAATAAAAAGACAGAAAAAAGACCCTGACAAATCCTCAACGAAAAAATAAAATCCCATAACCCTACCTTAAAAAGAACACTCACCCACAAACCAGCCTTTACTACCGTCTCCTATTATCTAAAGAAAACGTTCACGGCCAGTAGAGGGTCTTACCCTGACCTGGCAAAAACCCGGGGGTGGTCTGCAAGATCTTTTGCAAACCCCCCCCCGGCCCCCAGCGTCTATCGCAGTCGTTGTCGTTGTCGTCGTCATTTTCCTAAAGCACTCGGCTCAGTCTCTTACACAATCCACACATGATTTGATGCCTAAAGTTTCAATGCGAGTTATAGGCTTTAATAGCACAAGTAATTCTGGTTTTATGTAGGCTAAGTTCCTTGACATGGTCAATGTTGTTATGTTTACTAAAATATCTTAAGTATTAAGTATTGCACACCGAGTGGAATGGCTCAGGTGGTAACGTCTGTGGCTTGCACTTGGGAGGCCGCGGGTTCGATCTCCGTGGCCGCACACTCTGGTATGGGTTTTGCCGTGGTTTCCCCATGTCACTTAGGCGAATGCTGGGTGCATGATTTCATACCTCGGTTTCCTTTCATCATTCCCCTTCATTCTATTTCCTTATCATCTTTCAGGTGTTCTTCCAGGCGGGTAGTGTTGGCAGTGCTGGGCAGATGGCGTGGTTGACTGCGCATGGTAACTGCTGCTCTCGGATCTAGGCCGCGTTTGGCGTCCCTTGCCCTCCGTCGGGTTGGGGGTGGGACTCTCATGCGACACCGGCTGCTCGGCGGGACCTGGTGCCGGATTGAAGAGATCTCAGCACTTGTTAGGGACTTTTGCGCGTCTCTGTGGCTTGTCTAGCTGTGACCCTGTGTGGCAACTTCGGTTCCCTCATTTCATCCCTGCCACCTAAGGGGTGGTAGCCACAATATATCTGTGTAGACCAACGTGAGTGAGGTGTCCTCTGTATCTGTATCATTTATGCTTTTACTTTTTACTGCATAACATATATTAATTAACGTTGTTTGTATATTTGACCAAAATATAACATAGCACTAAAATTTGAGGAAATATTTATTTATATAAGCAATGGAAACTAATTCACTGTGTTCTCAAATGTTCGAAACATGCTCAAATTAAGTTAGTCTATTAAAAACCCGAGGCCTTTATTATTGTTATTATTATTATTATTATTATTATTATTATTATTATTATTATTATTATTATTATTATTATTATTATTATTATTATTATTATTATTATTATTATTATTATTATTATTATTATTATTATTATTATTATTATTATTATTATTATTATTATTATTATTATTATTATTATTATTATTATTATTATTATTATTATTATTATTATTATTATTATTATTATTATTATTATTATTATTATTATTATTATTATTATTATTATTGTTGTTGTTGTTATTGCTATTATTGTTGTTATTATTGTTGTTCTGGGGATGTAAGTCCTACATAAGGGGAGGGTAATCCGGAAAAGAAGAATAATTATAATATTGCTCGAGAAAAGTGTGCGTAGGACTAAAATTGAAATGAAATATTTCTGCTCAAAATATTCTGCTTATGAATCGAAGATACCCTTTATGTAAACTTGGAATATCAATTATAAGATTAGCATAAGAGTTGTAAGTGAAGCATATTAAAGCATGTAAGGGGATAAGATCCAAAACCAGTGTAGCATAAAAGGGAGAAAAGATACTAAAGCTACAACTTGGAGTATTCTATAAACACTCGATCTAAGTTTGCGTTTCCTCTCACCCTCCTTTCCTCCCTCCTTCCCACCCCCCCTCTCTCTCTCTCTCTCTCTCTCTTGATGTAAATAATAGGCAGTAAAGCTCTTCTTGCGTATCCATGGGTTTTACGCGTTTTTGATTAAAACCGCGGTTCATGCGGAAATATTAAACATTCATAACTTGTGCTTCCGGGAAGGGATTTGCTAAAATCTGTAATGCCCAATAAATGAACATGGAATGTGCAAATTTTTAAGAGCACATAAATAGGTTTACACAATTATCTGCTTCATGAATTACCAACAAACCGCTACACTGAGGCATAATGAAAACTGGCATATAGCACGGGCCTAAGCAACGAATTACTTCTGCTTGACTACTTATTTTTAAATATAGTATTTTAATCAGCCATGTGAAGGTTCCCTGTCTGTTTTCTAATAATATTATATAATATAATACAAACAGCTGAACACTTTTCCTGCAAGTTTTGGTCAAAAATGTACTCATACGGCTTTGTGCATCCATTAGAAATTGAGATGCATCTTTTATAATACTACTATTAATATTGTGACATATTCCAAATTCATTTATCTTTTGTCACTCGTTTCCCTTAAAGTTGTATCACAATTCACACTCGTGACTTTGGAAATCACTAAATACTGACTCTTGAGGATAAGCTCATAAAACTGATCCAACAATAACTCTCCTGTCCGTGCCGACTCGCTTATATAGCCAACCATTTTTATGGAAACCGATGTTTCGGAAGCTTCTCGTAAAAAGCCCAGCGTTGTCGCGTTTTGCCTAGCAACATAGTGGTGATGTGCAGCCGGTACCACAGTATTAGAGCTTTTATTAGCCTCTTGTTTGTCTGGAAACGATCTCGCATAAAGATAATGTCTTCTACTGTAATCTTAGGAAACAACAATTTGTTACTTGTATTGAAAGTGATTTTCGTCAATAGTGAGTTTGTGCATAGAAAGAGGAAAAGAAACGTCGAAAGTTTTCTACCACTGTTCAGTATGTCAGACTTTAATATTGTAAAAAGTAAACTTAAAATAACAAATATTTCAGGACTAAAGCTACGAAAAAGCATTTACCTAAGTTGCATGGTACATGTATTTTTAGTAAGTTTTAAGTATCTTATGGTTTACAAGTTAAATAAAATTGATGTGCAAGGCTTCATATGTCATTTACAGAAAATTCAAGACCAACTCTTAAAGCTTCAGTCACTCACATTATGTATGTTCAACCGCAATAATTGAAATACTTTTCTGAGCAAACAGAAACGCACTTATTCCATATGTGGTAGTTTTGAAGTGAAAGTGTTCGGTTTGCTTTTGAGATGTGCTGGGTTTTAACATGAAGTTCAATATTTATCTGATTATATTATTCACATTGTGCGTTTACCCTCTCCATAAATAGACACACCTTTTTCTATAAACGATTTTTTTATAGACCGTAGGCCAGCTTTCTGTGAAATCTCATTACAGACATTCTGGGAGGAATGAATACTTCCTTTGGGTAAGTAGTAGAATGGGAAATAGTAGTATGGGAAATATTTTAAAACTATTTAGGTAGTCAAAAGTAAATTATTTGCAAGTCAAAAGCTTGTACTCTAAGTATGTAATACAGAGATCTTCAAGAAATGAAAAGCGAATTTGATTAAGAGCATAGTGTAAGGATACAAAGGAAATATTACAGTTTTCATTTACTTTAAAATTGGGCCAATAAGGTGATTCAAAAGACGGTTAATCTGATTGCGAAAAGTAGGAAGTGAAAGTTGCACTAAACTGTGATTTAAATTAACGGTTTTCGAAATAACGCCTCTTGCTAGTTGCGATCCGCTGCCGATGTGTGTACCTGTACAAATATAGAGTAGACAAGAGTATCTTGAATAGTCCTATCTACTCTTTTGCAGGTAGCACCTCAACGTAGCTCGCAGTCAGAATAGGGGCGGAACATATATAAATAATGCGATTATGTAAACAACAAAGGTGCAGCGCAGCTGAAATACACAACTTATATGCACCATTGTCACATATTTGCTGTGTTAATGTGTTAATTTTTCCAAATTTTACATAATATACTTTGAAATATTAAATATTCACAGTTTTGCATTAGCATATAGTGACCATTATTGTCAGCGGATTGTTTACATATTGCGTTTTCAACATGAAGAACAGAGGTATTTTTAGACGTGCCGAATGCTTAGAAGTTGGGCGGTGGCTTATGATCGGGTTCACTTTTGTATTTTTTAGATCTTAGGGGCATCAGGTTAGTATCTCTCCAACTTCCAACTCTCCAACTTCGGGAACGGTATGTCATTAAGCACAGTCCACGCTCGTATTATCAGCAGTGCCTTGTTTATTCCAAGAAAGGAAATGGAGACTTTATTCCCACCATCAATTTGCATGATATCACTCGCGCAGACCCTAACAAGGTCATTCGCCACGTCTAAAATATCTCTAAGTGGCAATTCATTATAGGCTACCACGAAATGTGGTGTGTAGGGAATTTCTGCGTCGTTACATTTAAGATGGTTTCTAATGCTTCATTTTTGAAATATTAATTTTAAAACAGTTAAAATGGCTTAACCATCTTATTAAAGATTAAGACCCTTAATCTTAAGGCATTAAACATTTTGAAAGAAGCTTTAAATGAGTTTAAGTTGGTTAACCAATTCAGATCATTGAACGTGACAGCAACTTCACCTTTATCTTTGTGGTTATAAAAGATCATTCTGAAGCTCAGTTAGTGAAAATGTAATCCATAGCACAATGCGTCTGTCTGGAAGCAAGGCATTAACTGTTTTACAGATGTCCCAAAGAATCCCTCAGGAAAGCTTGTCTGTTTACGAGAGGGACAACGTGAAGGGAATTCCTGTGGCAAAGGGAAGATACCACTTGAATTCTACAGAAAATCCAGTCTGTCTTGTTATTCCTGGCAGGAAAGGAATGTGCTAAGTAGCCAGGAGCCATTTTATTGAATCGTCCCATGCATACAAAAAGAGGAAAAACCCAGCTGGATATTGGATTGTTTACCAAAACGAGCAAAGAAGACGGGCAAGTAAAGGCGGGGGTCTAGAAAGCGAAATGCGACCTCAATCTTGAAGTATGTGGAAACAAGTCTACTCTTTCATGTGTTGTATACCTTGTAAAGGAGACCATACATTTGGAACGTGCAAGGTTCTCAAATCACACATTGTCACACTAAAGGTCATTTTATGCTTCTTTGGGTAAGGTGTTCGTTAAAAGCACAGTGAACACATACACATCTTCCAGCTTATATTCAGTCTTCAGTTCTAATTTTTCAGTTGTGATTCAGTTCTAATGAAATATTTATGCTTGGTGCTTATTAGGTATTGATATCTCTAGTTATTTATTTTTTCAAAATTTTAGTTTAGACAAAAAGCATTTGTTATACAATATTTAGAAATTTCTAATTTAAAATATAAAAGGAAAGAGACATTAATTTCAATAAATAGCTGCATAGTGTAAAAACTAATTTCCAGGCTTTTACTTTTAAGTCTAGTGAGTGAGTGAGTGAGTGGGGTTTAAGGGCCCGTCGACAGCTAGGTAATTTGGGCCCTACTTTTAAGTCTAAAATTAAGAAAAATCGATTCATTGTTCCGCTGCAAATTTAGTTGCTAGCAGTCTCAAAGTTTTTTTGGATTAATCAGTGTAGGTATCAGCTATTAAGTATGTAAGAAACTGATTATCATTTTATTTTAAATTGAAATTTACCAGAAATATGTGTACCAATTTTAAACTAAGTAACTTCAGAGGTGCAGAAATTTGTATACCTAGTTCTAGGATTTCTTATATCAACGATATTTTAGGTTCCTTATCAAATACGAAAATGTTACCTTTGGGAGTGAAACTTTTGTTGAAATCTTCGTTCCAGTTAAATCGCATGCAGATTTATGATAAACTGAAGAACTGGAATTGACACAGAAAAGTTTAGTGTTGCGTTTCACCATTACATAACACGAGAATGTCGTTATTTATTACACTGCATTGAAGTAATGAAAGCGGATTCAAATAATTATTCCTGTTTTCAAAGGCGTTTGACACATTAAAAGATTAGTTGCATTTTATCCATATGCATATGAATTGAAAGCTGTCGTTTGGTTTTCTATCTCTCAATGTCAGCTAAATTTTAAACATTATTGTGTAATAGTTTTTATGAATGGGCTGTTTGGTGTCGATATAGAAATGCATTTCGGGATTAGTTTAATTTAGTGTAATCGCAGGGACTGTCACGGTCTTTGACGTCACGGTCTAATTCATCATGGTTGATTGTTTCTGCTGAAAGATAACCGTGTCAAATGATTTGTCTGATTCATGGTGCCCTCAATAATGTTGCGAGGGGGCTGGAGGTAAAATACTGCAGTATAATTGGAGCGCTGAACTTTGGCTGCTCTGTGGACATGCGACCCATAGTTCCAGGTTCAATATGTTTGGGATTTCATGCCGTAATAGTTTTGTTAATTATAGATACTTTGTACAAGACGCCATTATTATCATTTGTGTGTGTCACATTCAACACTTTACGTAAGTTTCAAACCAGGTAAGCTATTGCACACGATGACATTCTGGTTAGGTACAAAATAACTCCGTAAACAAAATATTGAATGATGTATGATGATATTTTAACAGTGAGGATGAAACATGGGATATTGTGACGCAGCAGCTATGCCCAAGGTTACCAGGAGGTTGGCGTAGGGCAATCGGAACCGTAAACAGTTATAGCACGCGCTCGCCCAGATTAAACACCTAAGCGCTATCGTCAGAGAACTAAAACTTCTGGATGTTTCCATATCTCGAACGTGTTGGAAGGTTCATATGGCTATACAAGCGACCGCTCTCGCAAGCTCAGCCAACCTGGTGGTGGAGTGGGACAACCTGGTGACCTAAGTCTCTCGTAGTGAGTGTGTGAGTGGTTAGCGCATGCGCTTCTGGTGCGATGAGAACTCCCTTCTCTGAGCGAGATGGCGACGGTTGTTACTGCACTGGATTGGGGGCGTCTTGTTAGATTCTCCAGCGAGTGAACTGCCCGTACAGAAGAGACTTCGTCGAGGGTATTTCGTTACAGTAGAAAGTGAACTAACATTGAACGATGGAATTAGCACAATTAGTGAAGTGAATTATTATTACTGCTACTATTTCTTTAATTTTGCAGATCTCTCAGTTTTATTATACCACTCTTTCATATTCCTACTTCATCCCTCCCCCTCTCTCTATGTTCTACTTCTTCTTCCATGTCTCTACCTAACACTACATGTCAAAACAAGTTTTTTTTTTTTTAAATCGGCATTCGAAGGTCATCTTAATAAAAAGCGAAATAAAATTGCACCTAGTAATCAGTTTAGGACACGAATAATACGTAATTACAAAAACATTGGTATGATCACTTACATATCCATTTTAATCAAGTTTTCTAAACAAAAGTAGTCTACGTGTTATTCTCATAAAATTGTGTTGTGTAGCCTTTTTCACAAACTCTGATTTTTTTATGTTCACCTGACGTTGTTTATGTATTTTTATCTATTTTCTACAAAAATTCATAAGAAAACTTATTTTTCTTGGAACTTTCTTAATCGAGACAAACCTTTGCAGTAGATAAAGTAAATAAATAAATAAATAAGGAAACAAGTAAACAAGTGAATGAATAGGTAAATGAATAAGTAAATAAATGAATGAATACGTAAACAAATATTTGGCAGTCGCTTAAACCCTAATGTAGTCTCTTATTCTCCTCCTGTCTGTAAGTAAATATGCAAATATCTGCAAAAATGTATACCGTTAAACATGAAGTAGATGGAAGGAAAAGCATTTGCACGAATAGTTTGTACAGTCATAGAAAAAATGATGGAGCACATTAAGGGAGCAGAATATTTCTACGAGTAAGTCCCACGTCGTATTGCAGCGCGGCTTGCATAAGTCGATATTTCCAGCATGAGTCTGAGTTTGATATTTTGTTCCATATGTTGCCTGTCGGACACAAATAGGTGTTTTGAATCACCTCTTGCATTCGTATTTGTTCCTGATAAAGACGGTGCAGGAAACTGCTCAATTATTTCTTCCATGGCTGTGCAAGAGTAGAGAAAATCGTGTGAGTGAAACACACATTATTTTAAAATTGACTTTACATATTTTTTAGTCTCTTTTAAATTGTACATAGATTTAGCGTCCTTTGGCAGTAAAATTGCAGCGTAATGATCAAATTCTGATAAAAATGACAAATGTTATGATGAATTTTGTGCGTAGAGATAAAATTATGATACTAAAATGATATTCATTGAGTCAACGATGTACAGTTAGCGCTAGGATATTAGTTTCCACCTTAAATGGGTTCTATATTGCAGCTTTTGTATACCGCAGTTACATCTATCGATAGCTTCCTTAAAGGCACGTAGAGATCTCCTTAACGATAGAAAAAATATTTGTGCTTTTATTGTTGTTAATACTGTTACTGAACGAAAGCTTTGAGCATCGCAGTGATCTTCGTTTTATTTCCAGAAAGTCAATGTGTACACAAGTAAGCAAGAAAGTCGACCAAGACCCTAGTAATAGGATTGAGCGATCTTCTTCCTTATCTCCGGAAGGCAAATTGTGTCCTTTCATCGACCTGACTGAAGCATGTAACAGCCGTTGCCTATGCGAGCCACGTACCAGCTTCTATTCCTTTCCAACAGTTCAAAACGCTTGAGTAAAACTAAGCCTACTTATCCTCCTCTTTCTGTGCATGTGCGCGCGCATTATGCGTCTGGAATGCAGGATCACGTAAACGAATAAAATCCCTAATGCAGGACATCATCGATGTCTTGAGAGGTGATTGGAACACCAGATGGTGTCACATTCGCAAGCTTTAAGTATCGGTTTTCTAAAGGCAACCACCTTCTCTCACCGGTGTATTATCCTAAAAGAAAAACAGTAACGCTAAATTTATGCATGGATGTGTAAATAATGAGAAAATTTGTATACCCAAACGCCGAGGTAATCTGGTTTTATACCGAGTAAGTCAGCAGCCCCTGATTGCTTTCTGTATGACTCATTAAGCCATAGATTCTAGATCAAGAGTGAGCGAGTGAGTGGAACTTAGTGGCCCGTCTACCACTAGGTAATTTGGGCCCGTCTAGATCAAGATTTTAGTGGATAAGCTCGTTTTGAGGTGCTCTGAATCTGAAAAGAATAAGGGGAGTGAAAGCATGACTGAAAATAAATCGATTACTTTTGATTTTGCAAAAACTGGCAGATTTTATTATGTAAAATGTCGTAAATCTCAGATATTGATATGACGCGTTAAATTACTGCTCCGAACACTTTCGAGAGAAACAACGTGATTACGTAACGCGAAAACTGTCTCAGGGTTCATCACAGTAACCTTCATTACGTCATTGTTTCGGTTAAGATAACCTTTAACGTTATGAGTGGGAAAACTCTCTCATGACAAAGTCCCGTCCAGTTACTTTTCTGTCACTCTTGTCTTCTAAAATTGTAACAGAAATACAGTTTTCTTCCCGTCATTAACTCAGTCTACAGTTCTTCGGGATATCACAATTCATAACTGTTACTTTTCGTAACCTTGCTCAGTACAGTCAGGATTTTTTTTTCATCATCTCTATCTCTCATATACTAGCTACGACGTTACAATCACTTAACGCTCGTTACCTTCTTCACGATGATCGATGTATCTTTCAGGACGACACACACGTATATCTCATCATTGTTATTAGATGCCTCACGGACATTAAATATAAATAAATAAAAAATCAATAAAAATTAATTACCCAGATACCTTTTTTCTCTGACTGCAAGGAGTCGTGTTGTATTATCTTGTACGCCAGCTGCCAACTTATACATTTTTATTGCAATGTGAAGTATGTTGCATAACGCTTAGTTTGTGAATTGAGCTTATGTGAATGCATTCTAAAACATTGTTTAATTTTATGTATTATTAATGCTGTTCTTGAAGCATGCAATAAAATGTTGTGACGTCGGGCTCAGGATACAACACAGGGCGGACGGAACCAAGCTACTTCATCCACATGCCGGGCCAGCAACCCGGTAAAGGCGTTCAAGCTCAGGCTGCCTCGCGCAACTGTTGGTGTGTACAGCAATGGAAGCGGCTGCATCAAAGGGGCTATCTGCAGAACTTTCGAGAAAGATCTGGTCATGTGATCACCGGCGTGTGTGTAGAAGTCGAGAAAGGTCCGTGGGACTACATCCACTATCTATAACGAGGCGAGAAGACAGCAGCGTCATAGTTACAGTGTGAGAGACTGAGAAAGTGAAGAAAGACACTGAAAAGACTGAGCAAGGTTACGAGAAGTAAAGTTTGTGAGTTGTGATAACATGAAAGACTGTAGACTGTGCTATGAACGAGAAGAAAACCTGCATCTTTGTAATAAAATTTTAGAAAACAATGCAATGATAGAAAAGTAACCAGTCTACAATTTGGTTCTTACGTCACAACATTGTGTTTTTGTATCGTAAGAGCAAGTGCCATATTATCCAAAAGTTAAAGGCTGCATAAACTCTGAAAATAGCGGGAGGCGGCTGTTTGTATTTGTCGCATGTGCGACCAGTCGAAAAGGAAAGTTTTAAATGTAGAAGACATAAGCTACTTTTACCCTGAGCTGATAGAATATCACGCACTTGAATGCTTGCACCGATGTTGTACACTGTTATGGTTATTGCTTCGTGTACTGGTTGTAGTAGGATTTGATAGAATGCCAATGATTTGCACTTCAGTTCCTGAAGTATTCATACAGAATTATTTATAGCCTTTGGCAATGTAATCTAAAGGAGAAAGTTCCATCCAACAATGTTCAGTGCTACGTTTGCATATTTTGACGGTTGCATAAATAATCTCGGATATATAAATTAGGTAGATATATTAAGTTTAAGTTAACTAGGTACGCATAGCATTGCATATATAGTGCATTGTTTTGCTCAACGGGACAGAAACTATCTGAATACAACTGGGAAGTAGCTTTTCTATTTTTGCAGGTATTTCTGTAATATGGTTTTTCTTTTACATGGAGCGTGTTTGATAACTTTCAGAACTAATATTAGATTATACAGGGTAATCAAATTCCTCCGCACCATGCCGGTGCATACCGCTCAAAATAACGTTTTTATCCTGTTTATCTACATTATCTTTCATGAATTATAGACGTGAATCTATCAGATTTTTTATTTTGCGGAACGTTATATATAGCTATACCCTCAAGGCAGCCAGTGCTGCCACCGGAATTCCTGTCTCTACAAGAGAGCTGCGGAGCCACTTCTCGATAAATCTAAATGTTCTCCTGTTTATAAATATTGTTAAGTGACTTCTCTTCCTCCCTGTATAATATGGATACATTAAATTAACAACGGCTGTCATATTACCCTGTAGAGTATATAGAGTATATTTGCATGTCCTAAAATTATAGTTAACGTGAAAGAATCTTGAGATATATAAAAAACATGTACCTTTTATAGTAATTCTCATCAGCATTTTTATTTGTTCCCATGTTTAATTATCATTGAATATTACTGACTGTTTTACAAATCAAATCAGCTAAAGAAAGCTTAAAATAATGGTCTAGTTCCGAATGCACAATGATATACAGAAATATTTAGTTGTAGAATAATATTTTTTCAATTCGGAAATATGAGAGATAAAGTTTAAGGGCATAGAAAACACACCGAATAGAAAGAAAGACGCCTTCTTAACTACTAGAGAACGGTGTTCTTACAGAGTTTGATGGTGAGGATCGTAATTGTATTGTTAGTAACTTTATTGAGGTATATGGTTAATCATCTTACATTGCACTAAAAGTGCAGATGAATTCTCTAATTCCGTTCATCCTTGGAATGCACAAGTTTATTTGCTACATATTCTTTAACCTTTTCTTAAAACATTTCCTTGTTTGGTTTGTATACTTGTTAATGACTTAAATTAAAGGATATCTTATTGCCTTGGTGTTAAAGTCTTTCATACAGTGCTTATTTTCAGAGCTGGTATTTTAAATATTCATGGCATTATTTCGTTTATCTGTTGCTTTTACTCACGAAGAAGAGGTACGTTTAAATTTTGAATTCGAAGACTACTCTTTTTTTTCTACCGAATATTAATATCACATTAATTTAAGTCGTTTCAACTTCACTTCTGTCCAGTGCATTATATCCGTCTGTGTAAACACTATAATACAAAAATATAAATCGCAAAAATACGAAGTTACACAAAGAAGCAAGATTCTTTTGTAGGTCGTAAGGGGAAGATTTTCAGCAAATACCTGCCGATCAAAACTTCCTTCTCAAAAATACATTTAGCGCTTTGATCGGGTTAAGTTAGAGTGATTGAATTGAACAAAATATCTTGACTGTTCTGTAAGTATTCCAATTTTCCCGAGTTTTACTGGTAAAAGGTAACACATGAACTACATTGGTAACTTAATTGTTTCTGATAGCCGTTATTTAACACAAAATAGTTGCCACAGAAAATAACGTTTTGCTAATTTTCCGCGAAGGACATGTACGGCTTCCGAACTTCAGTTCTAAAAGTGAAATAGCTGAAGGACTGTTAACTTTAAATATTACCCACCTTATATTTAAAATACCTTAACTGTTAATGAATATAATACGTGGCGGAGTGGCTATTCCCGTGTTTATTGGGAGGATAAAGACAAAGTAAACAATTTCTAATTATAGGTTTTATAAATAATGACCATCATAGTCTTAATGTTGCTGTATCTATGAAAATGTGACTTTCAGCTAGAATTTAGCGATACGCATACAAAGTTTGAAACAGTAAAACATAGAGTTTAATGCATTATTTAGAGGTTGATCTAATAACAAACGTAAGGTTGCATGAATATCCTCAACTCTGTAAGGAATGTTTACCTAAATAATGCTAACATTAAAACAAATTATTTTACTAACTTTTCAATATTAGTTTTTGCTGATCATGTCATGGATGTCATATAAACTGAAACGTGCTGTGTATCATTTATTCTGAGATGTATGCCACCTTTTACGGAACCCATAAGTTCAAATATGTGCATAAATTTTGAAAAAATGAGGATTTTATCAAATGAAAGCAGAATAACATTTTTTCCGGTTCACATTCTTCAGCCCTTTAATCAAAATTCCATACGCTAAAATCCATGAACAAACTTGAGATTTGCATCGTTAGGAACATTTGTTGTAAATATATTTTCTAAGGTAAACATAGTTTCAAACAACTTTAATTAAAACACTACATATTGTACGTAATCCCTTTAATCGTGTGTCATCCAAAATATAGAACGAAATTCGAATCACTATACATGCTGGATAAAGCGGTTGCCCTAAGATGTTCATGTTACAACTGTTAGTGGTTCCAAGAAAATTTTCCTATTTGGTTACCTAAACAAATATAATTTTTTAAAATATTACTCTTCGTATTCGGGGATCTCAAAAAGTGTATTTTCGCGTAATCCAGATATAGAATGAACCAAATGCAACATACTTCATGAGTAAAGGAAATTGCCTACCTCTTGTAGTGTTAGGCTACCCGCTCCATTTTCGTGTCGGAGAAGTTGCCGGCCCGTCAAGGGTGTTCGTGCTGCGGGACTCAGCACAGCGAACAGTAATCTACACTGATGACTGACTGCGAGGCAAGTGCAAATACTTCAATTTATTTCCGTGCCATCAGTTCTGCTATAGAACAGAGATAAAATTAAGCGAACTAGCTCTGCTTTGTGTATGGTCAGGAAAATGTAGTGTACTCTTATGCTTTTTCCGATATTAATTACATATCGCCAGAACAATAACTATTATATGGCTTATGTCATAATACAGATGTGCTTTAAAAGTTGGTGATTTAGCAATGGGAATACAGATATAGTCTGAATTGGTTCATGAAACAAAATATTTCATTCCTAAACTAAACGTAAACAAAAGCAAAGGTTCTGTATCGCTTCCTATAAGTAACTTACTTTGAAAATGTCTTTCAATATTTAAGCGTGTACATATTTGGCAATACTTCAGTGTTAACTGTTTTTATGATGATTAAAGAGCCTCTGGCAATGTTATGTTTTTCCATCAGCTTCTGTGAGGATTTTAATGCCACAAATATGTCTTAATACGATTTAAGGTGATGGTAACTTATAGGAGATCGGAGGAGGCCAGCATTGAGCACAATAATCAAGAATGTTTGATAGTTGTGACAAAAACAGAGATAATATAAGCAGATGTTTTGAATTATTTATTTATGCCAACAAACTCACTGCTGGTGTTTTTAAACACACAAGCCTTGTGTGGGCATAAAGTACTTACAATTTGTGAGTCGCCCTTGGGGTTCTTATCTCTGATGTGAGATTTCCTTGTGGTCTACCGGAAAAGTACGAATCGGCTGGGGAATTTAATGTCATACTGTAAGTTCACCATGATAGCTTAGTGGTAAAAGCAGTCGCTCGATAAGGGAAGATCAGTGGTTCAAATCCTGGCTATGACATTGAATTTTTCAGTCCTGATTCCACCCCTTGAAAAGATATTTTATAATTGAGTTTGTTTTTGGTGTTCCTTTGTTTGAATTTTCCTTATATTTACAGAAATACCACAAAGTTGTGATTTAGCTCGGCTAAGATCACCTCTCTGAATGAACATGGTAACTTTGTTACCATTACATATACCTAGGCGAGACATTTGAAAGAGAAATTTAAGCCAAAGTCTCCCAATTCACGGTTTTCCACGTTGATCCATAATGCGATTACCGTGTTGTATCTATTATTAAAAACTAGAGAATAAAATGCAACATTTTTGCCTGAATGACATTTCGAGGTAGCATGTAAAGCTAAGCAGGTACAATCTAGCATTATAGGACTTAGCATTTCAGTAATAAGTAATTAAACAATAACTGACCGTAACCCATTTCAGGTTAATTAGATTCTAATTAAAGTAGAGCAAAGTTTCGTTTGACCGACAAAATAAAACGATTTATTGGTGAACGCCCTATCCTGGTGTTGATATATACATTAGGGAAAACTAACCTGCACAATTTGTTTCATTTTCATCAATAATTAATGAATATTACTGGAAATTATGATTAAGATTATGATTATTGCTATAATTATAATTATAATTATAATTATATTTATTATTATTATTATTATTATTATTATTATTATTATTATTATTATTATTATTATTATTATTATTATTATTATTATTATTATTATTATTATTATTATTATTATTATTATTATTATTATTATTATTATTATTATTATTATTATTTTCTTTTTATACATGAGAATTAAAACCTTATGATGGTTTGCACTCACATGACTTGTTATTCTTCTAAACGCTTATTCTTTTGTCTGCTTCAAGTTAATCGAGATAAACATTTCCATAAATTACCTTACTGCTAATTTTCTTGCACATGCAAGGAAAAATGGAAATACAGTAGGTTTGAGCGATAGCCAAATATTTTAAGGCTACTACTGGTGGCTATCTGATGGCTTTGAAACTCTATTCTATTTACATGACCAAGAGATAACAAAAGTGTGACTTCTCATTTGAGAAAACTATAAGAATTGGAAAATTAAGACAAATAACAAGAAATATCTCGGAAATGGTTCACGTCTCAGACAGATTCTGTGCTTTAATAACGACCACAATTTTATGTAGCATGATTTTGTCTATCCCCTACGATTTACCAGTTATGCAAAAGGCATTCAGAGTGAAAGACTTCTGAGGACATTCCTAGAAAATGTAAAAGATGTAATTGACTTTGTCATGCAACTGTCTTAAACATATGGTAATTTAATCAAATTCGTTAGAACCATTTTTAATAAAATCCAAACGTTCCACGTAAGAAGTAGCCAGAATGGAGAACTTTCTTGAAAATCTTTGTGTGCATCTTTGGAGGATGCTGAACTTAAATATCAGTTTGGTATTTCAGGGACCTTTCGTTTTGAGTTATGCGTTCACAGACATACGGCGCGCGCATACATGCACGTCTTTCTGAAAATGATTCTTTTATTTTTGGTAAAAATCTCAATATCAAGCTGTTGGGTGGAATTTAATACCCTCTCTACTTACTTTGTAGTGGTAGAGAAAGTAAAAGAACATACTTAAGTTTCGGTAATTGTCAATGAATCAGAGCGATTGGTTAATTAATATTCTCACGTGGTGCATCTGTGATGAAGAAACGATGTTTCCGTGTTACACAGTTGAGTATAAACAGTTTCTCTGTGGAGAAAATGTAGATATATGCTTCCAGCTTTGCTGATATTTTGTGTTGCTAGGCAATGCAGCATTAACTCTTTTCTCCTCCCCCTCATGTCCTAGGATTTTACTTATTACCTCGGGAAGGAAAATGGAATAGACTTATCAGCTTCTTTATTAAGGCAAACTTGGTTGCGGCTGTATAACTTATGATGATAGCCATTATTATCTGTAACCCCTGGCGTCACTATCGTGCAATTGTGAGGCTGAAACTTCCCCACGTTTCTCCCTCTATTTTCCTCCCCTTGTCTGAGAAAGAATGCCAATATCGAACGCAATCGTTTGGTGCTTATACCATTTGTATACCAGCACAGGTGCTGTAGTTTCTAAATAAATGTTCAAAGTCCGTAGTTTAGAAGGCTAGGAAAATCTATGTTTGAACAGTTCTCAATACATTCTGTTTTTGTATTTGTGTTGTTAACGTGCTTATTAAAGTATCAAAAGGAAGATATATTTGCTTAGAGAATATATCGAGGAACTTAAGTTTGATAAAACTTCAATATGTGATCAGAGGAAGTGAAGCAGCGAAAATCATCAAGCCGTAATAATGAAATCACAGTTAAACTAAAAAGGATAGAATAACCTGATGGAGGGGATTGAAGCCGTTTGAAGCAATAATGCCTCACATTGATAGTGCGATGGTCGGTTGTTTGGGTGCTAGTGGATTTTGTAACGTGATAATATTTCGAGTTCCGCTGCTGATTCTCTTTCCTGTCCGTGGATCGAAAACTTGAGATCCTTCTCCCAGGGCATGCATGGATGTGATGTTGAGAAAGGATGAGGCTGATCATGGTTATTAAGTCTTTTAACGAATGTTTCCAATAATTTATATAAAATATAGATAAAACAAAACTGGGCTGCTAAATAAATATTTAGAAGAATATAATTCACGACAATATTGTCAATTTGTGACAGTCTCTATTCCACGCGGTATTGTACTCAGGCGCTTCGAAGAACAAAGAAATGTTCGCTCTGACGAACCAGAAAAAAATGGACTTTTCCGAATTAAAATATGACACTATCTTTCCTTTGTTCATTAAAATAATTTCAACCCCTTCTGATAGCTACCAGTACCATATTGCACTACAATTTCTGCATCTCTCAGTTTTCATCTTCGCATCGTATACAAAATTCACGAGTCTAACCTTTCTACGTCGCATTCTCTATTATTTATTGATAGTTATTATTATCATTTTCTTATTAACTCCATTTTATAATTGATTTCCTTAATCTATAATTTCAGGCTACTATCAGGGTCTACAGCACTGGAGCTCATCACCACACTTAGGCCATCATAATAGGCCCATTGATCTTACGTAGCCCCTGGGATGAAGGGGAGACCCAAAGGAGGAACGCTTGCGCACAAGTAAGAACGGAGGTTTTAACTATTCCAGAGTGACAGCAATCCTGACGCTGGTTTCAGCTTACCTGGATCATATTAATTCGGGGTATTGTGGTAACCAACCCTTCCGTTCTAGGAAATGTCAGGGAGAAATTATTTACACAGCACAGTACCCCAAAGCTATACCCTACTAGCCGTCACCTGGTTCTAAATCATTAGAAGGTGAAACACATGAATCATGAAGAGAAACAAGGAGTACAGGAAATGATGGAATAAGTTTGTGGTAGAAAAGAAACCACCCAAGCATTTTTCTACCAACGTGGGAAAACCATACGCCAGCTGTTTCAATGGGATGCGAACACGGGATCTCCGTAGTGACAGCCCCATTAGTTTCTGTGGAGCCATCTGGTGTGCAGTCAGACTAGGAAACTACCGAAACTGATAAAATGTTTAGCTTAAAAATATGTTACAATTAATTGACTGAAATAATATTGGTTTAGCAGTTTTAGCCAAACATCGATGAGATATATTACTGAACTAAGGGGGATGCTATCATATTTTATACTCTAAATTGTAATAATAGACAAATTTTCCATATGCATTAAATGGGTAACGAACTAGCCACATATGTTTAAAATAACATTGTTACATTCACATGATTACATAAAATTCCAACATGGTATTTTTGCGACTTTTTGTTTTGGAAACATGCTGCTCATAGACAAACAGCGGACATTTTTATATAAATTTCTTTTTTATTTATACAGCATTAAAACATGCATTTTAATGAAATCTAAAATTTTTAGGTATAATATAATACTTCCTATACTTACTACTCTACTTTTTGATTCCATCAGCGTGTGGGTAAATTCCCACATTATTTAACTAAAAGGGGATGAAATAATGGACCATTTATGTGGATAGTAAATATGAGATATGATTTTTGAATGTGCAGTTTGGTAGAGAAAGCTGTAAATCCTCTTCACATCAAATGCTTATGCTTTTTATGGTAAAGTTGAACTTCATCTTTAATTAAGAGAGACTCAGCAGTTTGTCAACTTTAGCAAACCAGCAGTGGTTATGTGTAATCTACATTAAAATATTCTATTATCTAGCGCTACTGATTTTCCTTAAAACATGAGGGGAAGCCCCAGAGAAACTAGAACCCACTATAGTTTCATTTGAAACTTGTTAGCTCCAGGGGTTCAAAACAAAATCGTATAGGCCTGTTCATGTTTCAAAATTGTGTGTATACTTGAGCTTCATTATAAAATTAAAAGTGTCTCTCTTGTTTTAAGTGCATTTTGCTGTATAGCTGAAACGGTATTTTTCTTTCTTTTGTATGTTCATTGAAGTGCTATTTTGAAACTGTATATATTTCGTGGCATAATCATTTAGCAGGGTTTTATATGGTAAGATGATTTTATATTTTTAAAGCAGGATCTCAGTTACTTATCTTTTTTGTTGTTGTTGTTGTTGCTGTTTATTGTGTCCGGTTCTAATGCAGTCGTCTTAGCATGAAACTCGTATCTGCAGGCGTTGGTAACAGAGAAGCTATCCTATATAACAGATGAGTCAGCTGCCCCTTATTTGCCAGTTTTATGCAATCCGCATTTTATAATCTAACATGAAAACGTTGGCCCCTATGCTAGATTCTGCCCAAATACTTAACATGGATATCTTTGGTTACACACTCGATGAAATTAGTAGGTACTAATATAAAAATGTTAGAATATCACCTATTAATGTAGTCGTAATTAGACAGCTTACGTTTGCATCTCTGCAAATATTCGTTGGGACCAGCGAATACTACCTTCATATTAAACGAAATGTTTACCCTTTACAAGACTAGGTAGCTCAGTTGGAACGAGCGTCCGATTCGTAAGTAATCCATCTGGTGTAAATGTGGTTCGGCTTCCCTGCATGTGCTATCTTTTTGCCGTGTAATATTCACAAATAATATTGACTGAACAATTATTATGTTAAATACTGTTATTATTTAATTTTTAATTGTTTTATTTCCATTTTATGGTATTGTAATTGTCTATTAGGATATCTCTAGCAGTATAGATGCTGAGTTGCTTGTGCATTGGATCTTGCTCCTCCGTAGATCAAAAGCATATCAATGTACTCGTCTGTCGAATACATGGTGAAGGAATGGCAACAGCTTACGCGAGGAGAATGAAGGGAGTCCGCATTCATGACACACTGCATCATAGGCCGCCCCGTAGCCAAGTGGTTAGACCATTCGCTTCTCACCAAAGCGGCCTGGGATCGATGTGGGATTTGTGGTGGACGAAACGTTTACAAGTTTAAATTGCAGGACACTGTTCACCCAGACACCCTGTTTCTTAAAGATTTCATTTCTTTACCGAAATTTCCCTCTTTCGAGTGCTATCATAACGTATTCTAAAGGTGGAACTACATACTTTCATTTTATTACTATTAAAACGGAGCGCAATGGTAAAAAGTTGGGCTATTTCATTGGATTTTAAATTCTTTATGGAGGCTATTACATGCCAGACTGAAGATCGATAGTATAGTAGGGTTAGAATGAGGAGCTTCAGGTGTAGATCTAGCAGAAGATATACTTTTTGACTGCATAAATGTATCGATATATTTTATCTGAAATACCTGGCGTTGCCCGTGGTTTGATGATTCCTCCGTACAACTTTTGAAGTTGAGATTGCACTTGCTTAATAGCCTTGTTTCTTTGGAGACGTTTAAAAATATTACTTAAATCGCTTCAACAAAAGTTAATTAAAATCATAGAATACTATAAAGAACAGAAAATAAACAGACAGACAGACAGATCACTAAGTAAATAAATAAGTGGTTACTTAAATAAATAATAGTTAAGTAAATAAACACCGTGAAGGCCCTACGCAAAAGCACAGTTGAACAACTACAAATAGTGCAGAAGAAACACGAGTTGAGAAAGCAATGTGAATGTAATGCTCTGAATTTCTAATTCAATCATCTATAAAATTGTTTGAATTCTATGATGAAGAGCGAATAGAGAAGAACATGTGAATGTGTTGCATAAAAGAAAAGTGAATAGAACAAATCATGTGAATGTAATACATTGCACTTCTATTTCAATCATCTAGAAAATTGTATGAATTGTATTTTGAAGGGCTATATGAGAGGGACACGTGAATGTGTTAAAAGAAAAGCAAGTACAGAAAAACATGTGAATGTAATACTTTGCTTTATTCAGTTTGTGTGCAGTTCCGATTTCGTCGAGAGTGCAATCTTCAATCTTCATTGTTGACTATAACACTGAAATAATTTATCAGCAAGACGATGTCCCTGCCCTTCACCTGCATGTATTCTTAATCTAAAGCACATTTAGGCGATAGATATTATTTTTTCTAATCATGTTTATTATATGCTGAATAATACAAACGTGGAATTTTACATGCTCTTTTAGTAATTTAGCTAATCGTATATAAAGGAGTACAATATCCCTAAGCGCATTTATTGAGTATATTTAGTAGTAACACTAAGTAGGAAAATAAAAGATTGCAAGGCTATATTTTTAAGTAAGGCTAAGTCAGTGAAATTCGATGTTTTCGTTTAGATTATACTATATGAAATATATCATCCTGCATCCTTCCTCATAACCTGGAAACAACACGTTAAATTATTATTAATTTCCATTATTATGCATTATTGACTAGCCAGCTGCCAAGATTTACAACATTCTAGTCTGATCCTTGACTAATACACATAAAACTTTCGTTATTCTTTAATAGCCCCATAATTGATTTACATTAACTGTATACTGGAAAAATTTCTTCATAGAGTCTATCGTATACTAGATTTGAAAATGAAATGCTGTAAATAAAGTATTCTACTTTTCTCGCGGCGAACGCAAATTGCTGTTCTACTCTTTGTTAAAAATGGCATGTTTTACATTTTCTGGAAGAATATCTGCTCTTTTGCAGGAGGTGTGCACCCGAAATGGTTCCAACAAAGAGTTGGTTTATGACAAATACGTGCTATTAATTCCCTTTTGTTGTTGCCAGAACAGAGAATTCTTATTTTTCTCCCCCCGTGAAATAGAGCCCACAAAAGCCATTCATACGTTGTGTGTCCATGTTAAACAAAACCCTTGACACCAGAAAGCGATTCAGGAAGGCCCCCTGCAGGAGAAATAATAACGATCCCTCTATTGGCACAATGTACAGTATATCACCTCATCATATACAGATGGAGAGCATTATAAAATACAGCTTCACACCAATTGCTCTGCATTTACCACGTGACCAGAGACGCTAAACTAAAATTCGTATTTTATGTATTACGTTTCGGATTTTAAAGCGGGATTTATATGATTATATGCATAGAAGTCAATGTTATTCGGGAGTACCGCTTTTAAGCTGAGGGAAAATGGTTATCCTAACTGATTTTCCACAGTCGAATATTAGCTATCTTGCTAATTTACTGGTCTTGTGTCCAGACTTTGTAGAGGACAATAGAGCCTTAGCATAGCATTTTACTCTACTGGTAAGTTGGGGAAGTATTGTATTCCACCCAAAAATTCTATGTCGAGATTTCACCGGAAATATATGTTTCGAGACCCCCTGAATCCAAAAAAGGCATTTTTAGAGAAACGCCCGTGTGTGTCTGTGTGTCTGTGTCAGACTGTGGACAGCATAACTCAAAAACGAACAGTAGTTTAAAAACCAAAGTTGGTATTTAAGTTTAATGTCTTTCAAGGATGCGACACGAAGATTTTGAAAAAATAGTCTCACCCTAACTACCCTTTACATGGAAAATTTTTCGAACATTTTGAGTTTCTTGAAAATGACTAACGATTTTGATTAAAATGTCATATGTTTGAGATATTTTTATGACAAATGAAATGTATGTCTTGAATTTTCTGGCTATAGCTCCTGTAATTGTACTTACTCTGGACGACTTTTGCATAACTGGTAAACCCTTAGAGATAGACCAAATCATACTATACAAAAAATGCTAAAATACACAATTTATATCTAAATAAATTTTCTTGTAGGAGATACTCCTTGTTATGTGTGTGAATTTCCGAAAACGTAAAACTTCCGTGAAATGGATCATCGTTGTTCATTTTAATATATGTTAAGTGTGCAAAGAGAACCTCAAAGTTTTAAAAGATTTGACTATCGCGGAAAGCCTACTGTATTCCAACATTCTCCTTGCACCTACAAGGAAATAAGTAATAAGATAATTTGTACAAATATTTATCTTAACCAACACGAAGAAGACACAGGAATAAGAGTTTGTAAGAATGGTTAGCACAACAGTAGAGAAACTCATGGGAGTGCAACACATCAGATTTTTCTACAACTATCCATTGGAGGTAAGAGAATCCCCCCCCCCAAAAAAAAAAGAAATTCCCTGGAAATAGATGATTTGGACTCCCTAAGTAAAAGCATTAACATTTTTAGAAATCTCTCTCTCCGTGTGTGTGAGTGTGTGAGTGTGTGAGTGTGTGAGTGTGTGAGTGTGTGAGTGTGTGAGTGTGTGAGTGTGTGAGTGTGTGAGTGTGTGTGTGTGTGTGTGTGTGTGTGTGTGTGTGTGTGTGTGTGTGTGTGTGTGTGTGTGTGTGTGTGTGTGTGTGTGTGTATGAACAGCGTAAGTTGAAAACGAAGATGAAGTTGAATACCGAATTCGATGTTAAGGTCCAACATCTTTCTATTGTGCAATATGAAGATTTTTAAGGAAATCACCTCACATCAAATTACACCTTATTACAATATTTTGAAAAAGCTGATTTTCACAAGATGACTGTAAAGGCGACTAAAAAACCAAATGTTTAAGACATTTGAAAAAAAAAATATATCTTGAATTTCCTACGTGAAATATCATTTTGAACAACAAGGAGCAACTAATTGTATATTATTACAACCAATGTAAAAGAAGATGTATGTATTTATGTAAGTACATATAATAGCTGTGGAATATTTTAACTTCATCTTCATACAAATTGTGTTGCAATTTGTTCGACGTTATAAATGTGCTGTAAATTTCACGATAAAAACACAAAGTCGTGAATTTACATTTGCTTTTAAAGTAATTCTTTAACTTCTACACAGAGCCAACGTGTGTAAAGATCTCGTAGTTCTACGACTATCAGCTAGTGGGATTCTTAGAAAATCTTATAAAGAAATGGCAGAACTTTTAAACGAGTTTCCTGCAGGTTGCACTGTACGTACACGCTGGGTAGTTCAAATTACTTCGCATATAAACATAAGGAAATCAGTATTAGTACCTACATGAAATAATTCGTCAGACAAACTGCCACAGTAGCGCGGTTATTTCAAACCAAAATATTTCAGAAAAGATAGAATTAACAACGCTGTCAATGCCCAGGATCATGTCAGCGCCGTCGGTGTACTGGAATTCATATAGAGGTGCAGCTGTCGCTTTCAAGCACACTTAAAATCCATCACGATTTCAATCCGCAACTTTGGGATCAGGAGGCCAGCGCCTGAAAACTGAGGCGCCCAGACCGACAAAAAAGGATTTCGAGATATATAGCAAATCCGCTACATACATCTTCCATCATCCAGCAGCCATCTCATACTACTTTCACCCATTGCTCGTCTGTTTCAACGTGTAGCTGCAATCCCATTTCAACTTGATGCATTACATGCGTCGACTAGTCCCTTTTACAAGATTCGTTTGGGCGGCTGCGACACACGGCTTTGCGACACCGGAGCCACGGATATTTCAGATGCCAGATAGACAAGTTCTAGAAGCCGGAGGGCAAGTACAAATGCAAACAATAGGGTTCAAATTATGGTCGATATTATCTAATGCAGTGGAAAAAATCACTGGTTCACAGATTAACTACTTGTGCAAACATGAGGCACATTTGGCATTAGACCAAAAACAGATAACTCAGATAACTGTCTGGAACATTGTGGTACCTCTATGCTGTTAGCATGGGACTTCCAGAAAACTCCTACCACACAACTTACAAAAGTATGTTAACAATGGTGCTGTATCATTACTGTCAGCAGGAAGAATCCCAGCTTTAAGACATTTGCAACCGTGGCTTCGATTAGAGAGGACCACATTCAACGACACAGTTGGATATGGAATGTCCTTAACTTGTAGTTACATTGCACGTCGTAAAAACACTTCATTCAGTAAATAAAAAGCGGAAAAAAAAAGAACAGGAAAAGTAAACGAGAAAACGGCAACGCCAAACTCCGAAACTGGTTGAGATCGTTCATTTGCAGTCCGGTTCTGTATATAAAATTCTTCCCAAATGACGAGCACTTCACAGGCTATTCTCAGAAACTTCTGGTCATTGGTATTACTTATATAAGCACCTTAAACATCTTAAACATTTATTTTAATAAAAATGTTTAGGTACAGTTTTGAGAAAGAAGAGAAAAAAAGAAAAACACGAGGTATTTTCTTTTTAAAGGGCTAAGGGATAGTTTGATCTTCTTGAAAGGTGTCGAACCGTTGGAAATTCCTGAAATTAAATATCCAATTTTGGACTTAGCCGAATATTCGTTTATGTTAGCTCTGTTCTCTCTCTGTCACTGTATCTCTGTCCCACACACACACTCCAATTCAGAATAGAAAATTAAATGGTTATTTGTATTATTATTTATTTCTGCCAACAAGCTTACTGTTGGTGTTTGAATGGTAGAATTGGCTCTGAGAAACCCAAATCCGCAGCTGGGATTAGGTTTTTCAGTTTATATGTTTATTGTTGATCTAACCAATACAATCTCGTGTTACCCTCCTTTATTTCTACTCTTGATTAGGATCTTCTGTGCTGTGGCAGGCCTGTGAGACAAAAAAATATATTCGTGAAGTAAGAATTCTAAAATTTCAAACTGTTGAAACTCCATAGTAGCAAGCTTCTCCCCTCTTGCTTTCCAAACCACTAAATCAGGCTTAGTAGGTTTTAATAATATACTTTAACTTTAAACTTCTATGGAACCTTACCATCAGATCTTCAAATGGACCTACAGATAACCGCAACACTTCTTAGATTTCTTTAGCCGTTATATTTTCCGAGGTCAGCATGATAAGGTTAAATATTAGGTGGTTGCAACTTGATAGAAAAATGGGATGGTGATATATTTACCAGTGGGCCTAAATTTTGCACGTAGCTGTACATGTAAGAGCGCACACCTTGTTCCATTCCTGCTGCGGTTTACTTCTCACGGCAGGAGACATAATCTTGCATACTTAACCTGCTAAGATTCGCCTTTATGAGCCTCTGCAGGGATGTCGTTTACGAGCTTTCTGGCCAATAAAGATTCATCCTAAGGGTCTGAGTACATTAAGGCCTGGTGCATTAGGCACTTATGTGTTGTAACCTTGCCTGCTGGGAATGGTTGTTATTTTATAATATAACCATCTCGCGGAATTAAAACTGCGAGCTCTGGAAATAACCTCTAAGACAGAATTTTATTAAATAAAAAGGTTGGTTTTAAACTTGCTTTTTAAAATTTTAATTCGTAAAAGTATTAGAATTGTTGTATTAATTATTAAACTTTTTCTGCAAGTGATGATCTTTAATAAGGAGATAGGAAAATATAAGTAAATGCAGATACTTTTTAGCCTAGATATCTGAGATGGTTCTTCCTAAAGTTCCCTAACATTTATCTTGATCTGATTCTTATAATAGGTGCAACAGATCTCAAATGTGACAATCTTGAATGACAGCTACAAAGTGCATGGGGCAATGAATGACAAATATCTATACACCGGTTATGTACCGCACCAGATCTTCATTCATTCCTTTATTCTTGCCTCTTGCTTCATGAAGTCAAAGACATGTGCATATTTAGCAATGTAATACCTTGCCAGTTAATTTAGAAAAGTAGGAGCTATAGGGAGCCATAATTATAAATAAAACAAATATGACCCTCTTTGAAAACACATCCAGATGCAGATCACATTCCATACAGACTGAAAATTTTGCATGCTGGGAATAACTATACAGTTTACTCCGAGTAAGCTAAACATCGTACAATTCCAACTGGATTGGCAGCCAGTCACGATCCCAGTCGTTTTGCACCCACTCTAAAATAATGGAGCAAAACTTCAGAAAATAAAATTAATTGTTATATTTAAGGATAAAGTGAGCATACTGGTATACTAACTATAATATGTATTATATATGTGTACTTGTAAATTTTGTTAGAATGTTTCTTCTTCCAAATCTGAATGCTTCACGTGTTTCGTTGTTGCTTATGCTTATCTTGGCCCATTCTCCGGAATTTTCTTTACCCCTGATCTTGGATAGATTCCTATTCTTCTATTCCTACAATTACCACATTATATTTCCTATTTCTCTCATGTTTCCATCCTTCCTTTGACATTATGTAATTCTTCCTTCACCAACTTTATGTTTTTAGTATTTCCTCTTCTTTGTCGGGCCCAAATGACCTTGTTGTTGACGGGCCCTTCAATTTAACACTCCACTCCTCTTCTTTGTGGACTGATTTTCTTCCTTTATTTTCCTCTGTCTTCTCTTTCGTTGCTAGTATTTTTTCCTATTTCTCCCTGCTCAGTGCTATCACTTCGTCTGTAGCACTAGTATTCAACCTTTTTTCTCCGCGTACTCCAAAGACAATTTTTCACTCCAGGCTTAGGTTGTAGGTTCTAGAGTTGTCCTTAATTGTTATACCCAACAGGTATATAAAGTAGGTTATAAAATTTAAAACTTACTAAATACTACAAAAAGGATTATTACGCTATACATGTATAAAATAAATACAAGAACTACGTTACAGGTGCCACACACACAAAGTTATAGACATTTGTGAAATAGGGATGGTTTCATACAATTATTGTACAATTTGGTTGCAAATAATGTGGAGAGATAAAGGTGGGTTCCTTACCTACTCATACTGGATACGAATCCATACTTAATGCAAGATACACTGCAATATCTGTATTTCGTGTTACTCAGAGTTTTCGACTTGCTGACAAGTGAATCAATCAACGCTGCTTCTACCGTTATAGAACACGTGTTATTGTGCTTTTCAATGGCGATACTTCAACGCTATCAATTGTTCAATTAATTTTGCATTTTCCTCTGATAACGAATTCATCCATCTTATAACAAAAGTATAAAGGTGTGTTCACCACCACATTAATAAAAACAAATTCAACGCTGATAATCTGAAAATCAATTCACAAATTTAAAAAATGGGAGAGGCTTTGAGTAAATAACAGCCTTGAAAATATACTGAATGCTGAAAGATTATAAATCAGTCAGTAAAGTACATTCGAATTCACTATTGTTATCGGCTTTTGAAACAAGTTATGGTTAGTGATATCAGCTGCAAGATAGCATTGTTGGGTGGAACGGTAGAGTAACCAAACTGGATTCTTGGGCAGAGGACAATTCAAATCTCTCTGGCTGAAATATGTTTCGCTATTTGAGATCATTCAGGAAACACATTATACTACTGCATGCGTATTCTAAATGTTACACACCCCTCAGAAGCTTCACCTACCCCTGGGGATACGCATACCCTGGGTTGAATATGCATGGTATATAGTATGTCTTAATTCAGGGGTAAGACGAAAGTGAGTCGTTGTAGTGATGAGAATTATTAACAAATTACTATAAAACTAGGAAAGAAAAAATAAAAGAAGAAGGTAGAAAGAGCTGAGTGGCTTAAAATAATAACGAATTTTAGGGAAAAGGGAAAACACAGAGAGAGTAGGTGATAATAGTTATGCAAAAGACAAAAGTAATAGTAAAAGACAAATTCAAGAAAATTACAAACATTAGAAATAAACAACAGCACACATCAAAATGTAAACGTGTGTAAGAAATCTTAGAGGCTTCAATGACAGGGACCTACTCATAAGGTCTAAGACGCCCAAGATGTAAATGCTTCAGCATTCAATAAATTAAATAATGATTGTTATTATAGTATAAATACTTAAATATATTTATATATAAACCAATAAAGGAAACGAGCTGAAGTATAGATAAGCGTGTTATTTCTATTCAGCTTTTCATAAAAGGCGATAGTACCATTGATGCTCACGTCCTCTACACGAGATTTGGAGCGTTTATCTTATCGATCAAATGGAACAATGGCTTGAAACTATATGCAACGAGACGTTTGTGCATAACTGTGTGCTCAGACCTAAGCCAGGTTATTGCTTTTAAGGTTTCTGTAACTACTTTGCCCTTCTCAACATTTAGTAATTAAGGGTCCTTAGGGTACAGAAATGACATTGAATTGTTGTTTTGCAGAAGAGGGCCAGTTCTACAATCTAAGGTTTACGTAGAATTAGAAACTTACTAAAACAACTGGAGGTAAAATCATTCTTTCAAAAAAATAACATCCGCTTATGCTAATTATGATTATTTCCTTGATGTATTACATATTATAATTCTAACCTCTCACATTTCATGGTTTTCAGCCTCCATAGCGAACTCCCTCAGGACTACGTACCCTTGGTGATTTCAGAAGCAGAAGTTTTAACGAAGAGAGTCATGAGGTAAGAAAAACAAATATTTATAAATTCTGAAAACAAAATTTACAAAGACATGCTTGAAATATTTTTGATTGCCTAAGGATCGTGAATAAGAGCGGAATGCTTTAAATTTATAATTTTAAATTCATAAGAAAATAAAGGAAAACAAAACACCGAATAAAGGTAAAACGATATGGTTGTCATTCTACGCGTTTCCAGAACAATACACAACAGTTATTCAGGATTTTCTCGTATTATTTCTTGTTTGAGTGTTGTAATGTTGAATCCCTCGGGACATATCACTCATTTAAATTGCTGAGGAAGCACATTGCGGATATAATTTGATTTTAATTCCTCTCTCTCTCGCTTTCTTGTCGCTGGAATTATTCGATACGCTTTTAAACTCAGATTTGACTAATTCGGGAACATTTGAAGGCTTTATGTGATGGAAGTTGCGATCGGAGAGAACGAAGAGATTTATCGATTGATTGACGTATTTATTAACGAAGCATGAAATTAAATTACGGCATATCTGCGAAATTCCCAGTATGCTTCTCTGGATTTATTGCGAAGGTACGGAGGAAATTCGATGTGGCTGGTTAGTATGGAAATATAATTTTTATACAAGTTATTGGAAGCTATGTACGATATTGATAGCTGTTCCGCCAACCGAGGTATGTTCATCGACGAGAGACATTGTTGATAAACACATTGCAACATGAAACAGTAGAAGCGGCAAAAAAAAAAAAAAAAAAAAAAAGATATTCGTAAAATCATGTAAACAACCTCGCAGTCTGAGAAAAGCTGACCTCAACAAAATTAGTTGTTATTTTACAACAAACCAAAGGCTGCTTCTCCGCAGAGCCATTGTAAGGCCGTTGATCTAAACCATGCAATACCGTTAGTACAAACAGCGCCAAGAAAATTTTCGGCGGATTTTGTGTCGCTACCTGGGATCTTTCGAGGTGTGTTTGACCTTACCTATCACACAATGTGGTGCCTTGATGACACAGTAATAAGGAGGGAAATAGAGGAGGTAGATGCCTTTGCTGAAAAGTTTCAGCGATATATATATTTAGAGTCATACACACGCGTACACATACACAACCACGCACACATAAAACTTGTCACATATTTGTGCTGGCGAGGATTACTTTCTATATTACATAGATGCTTAAAACTGCTAATTGAAACCATTGGAAACAGCAACATAAAGTACAGCTAGAGGAATATATCATACATGTTTGTATATAGCGATGATACATTTCTGAGAATAAAGATTTCTGTAATTAAATACATTATTCTTTTCTTATAATTGCCTAATCATGTTTAAAAGCTAGAGATAAATTTATTTGTATATGGTTTACATAAATATGACAATACATATTATGGCAATAACATTGTATTATATTGCTGTTATATTCCTATGGTCAGTAATCGGTTAGTAAAGGTAAATTAGTCAATTATGGTTTAAGTTAGAGGGAAGACACGCTACTTTATTTATTGTTTATTTCTTCATTTATCATTTGTTCATTCACTTGTTTATTTTTGCTTCTATGCAGCAACAAATATTGATATTACTTTAAGAATACTGTTCTATTTAGTTTTTCTTATAAACTTCTGTCTTATTATGAATTTAACGAATACCATTAAGCTTTAATTTACATCTCCTGAAAATCTTTTTACAAGTACACATTATACATCGCGCTAACCTGGGCGCTCATCAAGTTTTCCCCTTAGATTTTAACTCCTTCATGGCTTGTCCTACTCTAGCCCATAAGGTATGCTTAAAAATCATTATAAGAGGTCTGTATGATAAACTGAATGCTCTCACCGCCTCTTTCTGTTTTAGCCAATACGGACGAAAGCGTAAACATGTGTTTAGTTTCTACACTATTATGTATCCTTTGTTTTGGTTATTGGTTAAGGTTATTTGGCACCCTTGTACCGTGGCCTAAGACAACCAATGAAATGGCCAAAGTTTCGTATAATGATAATGTGACGTAGTTGAGAGGTACAGTGAGATTATCATGGGCGTTCCGTGTACAGTTGCTGCTAGAAAGATGATTACGGAATAACTCGCTAGAGGCCTGTGCATGTCCGAGGTTGAAATGACAATACTGCTCTACTACTACTACTATCACTAGGTACATATTTGAACCTTAAATCTAATGGATATTCAAATACGTTAAATAATTACAACATTTGGAAATATGCTTGATAGACAATACAATTTAAGAATAGAAGTTGAATGTAAATGTGACTAACCGAAGATGCAAATACTGTCATAGAAGAATCGCTTGGAATATTTCATTGGCTCTACTTTTCCCTGGGGCACCTCTCGCATTTTTCCAAAGTCAGCTGAAGCTCTAAAGCGATCATTTTGAGGAATAAGTGAATGAAATTATCTTAGTGCAAATTCATTTTAAGACTATTGTCGCGCCTTGCCTTGGAAGGTTGTGTGATAGGACGATACATGGGAGCGCAGGCTGGATGTTTAGGTGTTGGTTAGACCACTCATAGTGCCAACACGGGTTACAATAATGTACTTTTAGTATAATTAAATGGAATAGGAGATAAAACAGGATCAAGCAAGCCGTTATTTGAAAATAGAAGTCCTTAAGTTATTTTGAGCAGATGTACGACGCACGTCCAGCTTGGGGACGATTTCCTGACGAACCCATGACATCTCCGGGCTGCCCTGCTGACCTTCCAAACATCACAGCGAGATAGATTAGTGTAGCATATGAAAACAGGTCTCCGGCTTGATCACAATACGGGGTTTAAATACATGAACCTAGATTACGAGGAAGCTTAGCCAATAATTGCTCAGGAATGTGCCAGCACAACGGACTGCGAGTGAAAGACCTAGATGCGTGTTTCACAATTTTTCTTGACTTCCTCTATATAAAAATGTATAAAGGGCTTTTAGAAATCGCAAATTCTTTCAGCTATCTGGGAAGAAAATAAAGAAAATAATGTTGCAGAATATACACAAGGCCATGTTGCGTATTGGAGAATACGCAAACTGTATAAATAGTTTTCAAGAGTCTCAAATCTTGATAAACTGGAAACTATTGAAGTCACTATGCTTTGCATTTCTTCACTACACAGTGTAAATGAATATATACGCACTGAGAATATGTTGTTTCACTTCAAACTTTTCTTCTATAAAGTATTTAAAAACAAATGCCTTGGTTAAGTAATAGTTTGAATTTTACGAACCCTGGGATAATGTCGCCTTCTCCTACTCAATATACTCTATATTTCAGCAACACAAGAAAAATATTTTTCAAATAATGGACTACTGGACATTCCTTGCGAATTAGTATCTTGAAATTGCAGTCGATTTGTTGGAAATACTACAAACTTTCATCCCTTAAGATAGCTGCAAAAGTAGGCCAAACACCATACTGCTGGAAAGTGGCTAGTGGTAACTGATCACCAGAGATCTGCTACTTAGAGTTTATTATTAAATACCTAAGGTCGAATATGGATCTGCTCTTAAATTAAACTATGTATGTTCTCATGCTTACATAGAGTGTCCTTTATTGGATTCATATGCCTTTTCTTATCTTTGTTGATGACATAACTGTAAATATTAAATGCCAGATAAGATTGTTTGCAGAGAATTCCAATATCTGCAACAAAATTCAAAATGACGTAGCTGAATCACCACTGGGTGGTTTTAACTAAATAAGTAATTGGGCTACTACAAACAAAATAACAGTTAATGCTAAGAAAAGTCCATTGCATTTAGTAGACCTCACAGGGAAATTCTGCAAGTGGACAGCTGCAAATATTTGGGAGTGTACTTGGTGAGTGACGCTGGATGGGACGACTAGGTAAATCCTGTATCTAGAAAAGCGTGGAAAATATTACATTTCTTAATGAGCATACTCAGAAAGGGGAGCGTCATGTCCAGAGAAATTGCCTAGAAGTGTTTAATGCAGCCGATTATGGAATATGAAGGAACATGTTGGGAATCATATAGAATTAACCAAGTTGATTCGTTAAAAAATACAGAGGACTATAAAATTCATAAAAATAAGTAAAACTTAGGGCCTACAAAAGGGGCGCCTCTAAAAGTCCGGCGCAAGATTTCAAAGCTTAGCCACTTATTTAGAGCTTTTTGTGGTTCAAATACATGGATGAGCATTAGTGAAACATTGGAGAATCCAACATATTACGGAAGAAACGTTCATTTATTTAAAATTAAGAGTAGAAGGGACAGAACTGATTAAAAAATTCTCCTTTGTTAATAGAACCATTTAGGAGTAGAACAAATTGCCCGTAGCAGACCTTAAGTGCTATCCTCTGCCCATGAAGGAATTTAGGAGACATTTATATAGAGTAAATGTTGGATAATTTATTACAACGATTACTTACGTGTATGTTTGACATTTTTTGAGAATACTGGTGACAAATTTATTGGTTATTCTGACAGGATAGGTAGGTAATTAATGAATTAAATTAGTAAACCAATTAATAATTTAAAAAGCCAGCGGTTATGTTACAAAACTATAAGCGTGGTAGTTATAATAATCTGATTCTGGATGGAAGCGTTTTATTCATATTAATATTTTGATTGTTCATTCTATTACTATTGTTTATTAAATTCTTTTTTTGTAATTTTAATTTGTATATCTGCCACCGGGTAATATCCATTTTCAGTGAATAAATACATACACATACACATTACACCAGTTGTTTTCGAACATTTAGCTAAAGAACTAGGCAAAAGTCATTCATTTTTTGTTCAACGTAATGGCAACTATGAAATGTATAACGGTGCACATGAAAACAAAACCCCACTATTCGCATATGTCAGTAATGTCTTTGTTTCTTATTTTCCTACTAAAATCTTAGACTATTTATAATGCTTTAAGGTTTGCCGCTACTTTTAAAAGCCAGAATGCAAGTGAAGTGAACTCGTAGAACATTCTTTGTTTCGTGCTGAAATGCTCTCGTTAAAAGCTTAGTGTACCGTAAAAGGCAAGTCAATTCTTAGCTGCAAAGTAAATATGGCTGGCAAACAACTGAAAGAAAAAGTTGGTATTTGGAGAATAAGTACCTTACTGATACAATATTGTCTGATTTATATTTCTTTTCATACATGATAAATGCAAATCCGATGTACAACGTGAATGTTTCTAAACGAAGGATCAGTTGCTTCCAATTGACGTGTACTTCAATGATTTTCCGATGCAATAATGTTAACCATGATGTTGCAAGTGTCTTGCGTGAGCTAATGAAAAATAAAAGCAATAAACACCACAGACGGTCTGCAGTATTACCCGGTATATTTAAATCTCATTATGTATTTTCATTTTGCTTTCGCAAAACTATTGTCGTCGTCATCATCATCATCATCATCATCATCATCATCATCATCATCATCATCATCATCATCACCACCACCACCACCACCCCTATCAGCATCACCAACATCATAACCATCATCATCGTCCTTCGTTTAAAACTAAAAGATCGATTTTGTGTCTATTTCGGACATTTGTGATGGAATAGCTGAAGTTTCTGGAGTAAATTCCACTACAGCACAAGGACGGAACGAAACATCAGTTGCAATCATTGTTTTGTTAGTTATCTCGTTGACAGAAATTTGATGATGACCTGCTATATAGTCTGTAAAGAATGTGCTCAATTTATAAAACGTCTTTGCTCATTACATTCACCTTAGCCTCGTTTCTTTTGAGAGTGGGGATAAGAGATATAAAGGGCCTAAAAATAACATGGAGGCTTTGGTAAGATAACTATGGTAAGAAGTTTGGGAAGGATTTTGTTCCATTTAGCTGTGCAGACAGCTGAATAAGAGGATCAAAGTTAGATATCATGTTCGGGACTCTTGTCATTAATCCAGTATAGTTTGGTACATTGTAGAATAAATAGATCATTCCTAGTGAAAATGTTTGAGACTTAGTGTTTGTTATTAGTTGATGTGCGTCTGTTATTGTGTTCTCTGTTGGAGTTTGTATTTGTAGAATATGTTGCTCCATGAAGTATCTTATGATGTGGTCTTCATCGACACAACTGGTCAGAAGTTGTTCCAGCTGTGTAGCGATATCTGGGGATTATGCCTGGTGTGTTCGAAACCAGGTGACTCAGGTCTCAGTCGCCTGAGTCGGCCGTCTCTGTTACTGTTCGGTGAGATGGTGGCAACATCAAAGTGCTGTTCTATATTCTATAGCTTAGCCGATATGGATTCAATATTCTCAGGGTGATGTTCTTGGGCTGTTTCTTTTTCTACAGCTTTGAGATGTTCTTTTCATTTCTAAATGTGTGTTTAGGATATTTGAAGTTTAGGGTTACGCTTTTAAGAATTTCAATTTTAAAGAGTTATTTACCAAAACCAGGATGACAGACTAGTTTTGACACGTTCGAAATTGTGCCAAACCTGCCATTTAACTCGAGCTTCCTGATGAGCTCTTAACAGCTGCTGAAAAGTTTCCTCACTGAGTTACCGCGGTGCACTGCTTTTACTCTCGCTCGTGTGACATTTTCTTGCTCCAAACTGCTATGTTTGCGCTAGTCACCGGCGCCAATTCGGGCTCACGGACAACAAAACAATAACAATAACAAAGGTAAACCCGGAAGCCTGACATCAACACTGTTCTAGACGTTGCCAAAGATTGTCTTCTCAGATTAATGGAGATGAGGGTGGGGGGAAGATCAACACAATTTTGATAAAAATTCAAAGAAGTAAACCATTTGAACTTTCTTGATAAAATTGGAAGTAGTGGGGTTGCTACCATTTTAATATGCACTTACATACGTCGAGTAAGTTAGAATCTATGTATATGTCGTCATTTGCTTGATTGTCGTTTCAGCTCAGGTGTATACGAACGTATCCATCTCTCATCCATTGTGATAACGTGATGAATTCTCGTGTTCATATCACTTCGAATGCATTCTTTTCTGCATTCGCTACTACTATTCAATTTCAGTTGTGCGGAGCCTAGTGGGCACAAATTTTTCGCAATCTCAGCTATTTTCTTAAAATAGTACAGACAGTGGACGCTACAGAATCGAGTTCCCTGGAAATCCCCAGATATGTCCAGTGCTTGTCATCTTCCAATAAATCCTTTACAGCCTGAACATGGAGATGGTCTGTTGCAGCAACGGATCTGCCAGCAAGTGCTCTATGTTGACATTCCTCTCTTCCTTGGCGGAGAGCTTCCACCCATCTTGCAATAGTTCGATAAGTTAGAAGTACTCTACTGCAAGCTCCTTGCAATGTTCTAAAACACTGAACTACACTTTTTATCTTCCAACTTGGATTTTTATGAAGCACCTTTGTACATATCTGCTGAACATCCTTTTGGGGCGGTATTGATACTGAGTGTGAGAAACACTGAATGTATTCACAAAATATTACTATTTCCAGAATTTCAATATTATACAATAAAGACTGCTCAGGAGTATAGTATAAGATTACAATTATCACTACCGGGATAATGTTGCCATTACTTTTTGAGTGCCCTAGTAGTTCAATAAGTTGATGGGAGAATTAAGCTCGTGTTATACTCCTGTTAGGCATTTAGAACTACTATGTTTCTATGCTGAACGGTAGTATAAACCTAATTACATTTATTCTTTCTGTCAATAAATGTTGACGAAAAGATACTATCAACCGTTCTAAATTGTAAGTGGACACAAATGTACCAAATTTGAGGCGCTTTCATAAATTGGTTTAGCCGTAATA
The DNA here is from genome assembly GCA_030765045.1 of Tenodera sinensis. Taxonomy (NCBI): domain Eukaryota; kingdom Metazoa; phylum Arthropoda; class Insecta; order Mantodea; family Mantidae; genus Tenodera; species Tenodera sinensis. The sequence goes on from CM060967.1 coordinate 52,589,421, forward strand.
CGGTTCGAAACATAGAAACGTCTAGTCAGTCTTGTTTATACAAATAAGTCCCGAAAGACTGGCTGCAGGTTAGCGATGGGATATAAAGATGATCTGTAAAACCATAGTGTTACATACTTTTATGTTGACTAAGCTGCCTTTCCGGAAGTAATTATTTTTGTTTCCCTATCTAGAAGTTTTAGTCTGTCATTAGGTATTTCAAAAAGACAATACCGAAGGAACGAAATTTGTTTAAGCTGTAAGAGAAAAACATCTACACAAATTTTATTTCCTGACCTTCTATAATACTATACAAGGGTTCATTCCACGAACAAGGATGACGCATTTGGCAGCAGTGTCATTTAATCTCCCGGCCGCTCCATAAGATGAAGTACAAAGAGTAGTTTCCTGAAATCCCTAACTTCATTGTTCTTCTATAAAGGCACCCTCACTTCTTCATGCCTGTTAAGGCGAGCAGGCAGGCGTCTTCTCCACTGGAGTCGAAAATTACCTCAAAATTCAATCGTGACGCGTTCCATCGTGCTACGAAATAAAGGGACTTTAGTTTAACGATCTGCGTCTGTCAGGGATTGTGGATGTGTACTTTCATCGCCTTCTGCACACTCAATCTTTATTCTCGTAATACTCCGAAATATTGGTTAATCTAATTTGGTTATTATTTTTCAAATACTGTAACGTAGATTGTAAAACTCTCTTCGTTATAAGTCGAGGCCGGCAGTAGTTGCTTGTCAGCGAGATTTCGGCTTTCAGTTATTCCTATGCACTGGGTCATCTAATGAGAACAAACCCATGAGACGGAGGCAGCTGCCTGGGAAGATGATCAGACTAGGTAACCTAGGAGACCATGCCTGTCGGTGGAATTTTTAATAGACTCTGCATACCAGTCTGCTTGAGAAACTATAAATCATATATCTTCCTTATTACCGAGAAACTGTATTAATCTACAGACGGGTGCTTTACTTCAGTTTGTATGTAAGTGTGTGAATTGTATACAATCACTTTAACACCCTCGAAGGCTATAATACCAAGGATTAAATAATCGTACATAGATCGTGCTTGCTACGTTTATGGTATTACAGCTCCACTGTAAACCACTGCAGGAAAACAACCTGAAAAAACTCGAAACTATCTTGTCTCAGTTAATTTCTCCAGTGTGTTAGAATTGTTTTCTACAAGTAGCTGGCTTTATTATAATTTTATCAGTAATTACCAGGCTTTAAACCTTTACACAGCTATCACGAAATGAGGCGATCGCAAGTTACCCGCCACATGGGCAGAGCGTGACGTTATTGCACGAGTACAGTGACAGCACAAAACACACTGCCTACAGCGCATAGTGTCTCTCGAATGTGTTCAGGAACTCCACGCAGTAAAAAGCCTGCAGCACTAAAATTGAAATAGAAATTGCTGAACTTGTGCAAACAATGGGAAGTGAATGTTTAACTGCAAATGGGGATAGCACTGAATGTAAGTTATGCAACAACTTCATCTACAATGTTCATGTGCGGAGTGTACCTAGGCTCCTCTGTGTAGTGATCATGTGACAGACTGACCCCCTCCCACTTCCTATAGTTCAAATTCTACAGCCTTTCGTTTTTTGTATGAAGGTTCGTACCCTAGTAATTACACAGTGCACTCCTATATAATAGCTAAAGGGGATTTCATATATAAGTGTAGGTTTTTCGAAGCTTCAGTACCATCTTTTATATGAATTAACATATTCACTAAATGATTCTAGTCCTAATTCAAAAGCAAAATAAAATTACACTCATCCAAAAAGGGAAATTAAAATAAATCCTCTTTTAATCAGTTTATTAATCTGCCATTGAGTCGTTATAAATACTGGATAACCTGGTTTATACTTTTGTAGCCAGAAATTTTACAGGGTTTAAATTAAATAATTGTGTGGACTTTGGTACCAACATGTCTATGAAAAATATTGTAACAAATTAAGAAAACACCAGCTACTGCTATTCACACTTTATTGCCTTTTTGTCAGTTAGCGTAGTGCTAACGTTACACTCAGATTACTTTTGTACAAGCTTAGAGCAACAGAACAACTGCCGAATCACAAATAAGAACTGTCAGATTGAACTGTTAGTCGGCACGACTCCTCAACGCTTCGTATACGCCTTTTTCCTCCTGCCCGGTGCTTGGCAGCGACTTATATAGCTCCTTAGACAGAGGGAAAGTTCTGGAGGTAGAATATTCGGGAGTGCCTGTGGCGGAACGGTCCAGAAACCGCACCGCCATGTAATAGCTATTGTCTGTACGCTCCTATTGTTGTCAGCGGCCTGTGGCGGAACGGTCCAGAAAACCGCACCGCCATGTGATAGCTATTGTCTCGTACGCTCCTATTGTTGTCGGCGGCAGGTCATTAGGCCAGGCAGGCGACTGGCTGGGTCCCCCCTCCCCAGTGTAGGCAATCAGATGCGGCGGGCATTTTTAATAGACATGTTGGTACCAAAGTCCACACAATTATTTAATTTAAACCCTGTAAAATTTCTGGCTACAAAAGTATAAACCAGGTTATCCAGTATTTATAACGACTCAATGACAGATTAATAAACTGATTAAAAGAGGATTTATTTTAATTTCCCTTTTTGGATGAGTGTAATTTTATTTTGCTTTTGAATTAGGATTAGAATCATTTAGTGTACCTAGGCTCCTCTGTGTAGTGATCATGTGACAGACTGACCCCCTCCCACTTCCTATAGTTCAAATTCTACAGCCTTTCGTTTTTTGTATGAAGGTTCGTACCCTAGTAATTACACATTGCACTCCTATATAATAGCTAAGGGGGATTTCATATATAAGTGTAGGTATTTCGAAGCTTCAGTATCATCTTTTATATGAATTAACATACTCACTAAATGATTCTAGTCCTAATTCAAAAGCAAAATGAAATTACACTCATCCAAAAAGAGAAATTAAAATAAATCCTCTTTTAATCAGTTTATGAATCTGTCATTGAGTCGTTATAAATACTGGATAACCTGGTTTATACTTTTGTAGCCAGAAATTTTACAGGGTTTAAATTAAATAATTGTGTGGACTTTGCTACCAACATGTCTATTAAAAATATCTTATATTAGAATATTTCGGAATAAAACCGGATATGATTTTACAGTGATATGACTTACAAATTGGAGAACAAAATGTCTGTCTTGCTACGTCAAATTAAAGCTTGTTCATTTGTAATAATTATGTCAAGAAATTACGATACCTTTTAATTTAGGATATTTTATTCTCAAAGCGTTTGAATCCTATTCTCAGAAGAAAAAAAAAATAGCATTAGAAATCTGTCAAATGATGAACAGTCTTTGTCTTCATTTTCAATATAGCGAAGAATTAAACACTTTTATCTCTAAGTCATTCATCTTCGACAAAACATTTGAAATGTCGAGACGTTTTACGCTTTCCCTTGCAAGTGTGAAAAAACCGCAATAAAGGCTCAGGCCCACCGCAGATAGTATGTGCGTTATCCGATTACGATTCCGAAACCCTGACTACTGCATTATGGGTATGATAGTATCCTTACTAGTGAGGTTAATTCCAAGATAGTTCTTTTGTATATTTCAGTACTCACTTTAAGGAACCAAAATAAAGAAAAAAAAGACATGCTTATTTGAGTTAGAATGGGAAATAAAGCAATGTTTTTTATACAAACATAAAAACTTGTAAAACCGAATAGCACTTTACAACTGTCGAGAACAAACGCCTATTAAAGCTTTCAGGCAGAACACAAGCTAAAATGTTCAAGGTAATTTAAGACTTGCAAGGGTGTCTATGTTTGACGAAGCAAGACATTTAAAAACAAAGTATGTGATAAAAAGTATAAAGTAGTCTGTCGTATCTTAATTGTTGCATATATGAATTATGATGCGACGAAAAGTGCGAGAGGCGATTTATTTTTTTGAAATAAGCATTCAGATACTAAAAAGATGTTGACACTTTCCACCAGAGTTTAAAGATAGAATCATCTCCAAACAGTATGCCTTCTATATTCTATTGACCGGAATATAGTGCCCAAGCGAGTTGACTCCGCGGTAAAGTATGAGGTTCGCATTCCGGAGGTTGTGAATTCGATTCCCGCCGACCGTTCTGGCCTATGGGTCTTTTCTTGGGGGTTTCCCAAATCACCAGGAAATTGCTGGGAAAGATAATTACATTCCCCGAATGTTCTGAAATATTAGCATATTGGATTAAAGATAAGTGCAGCAGTTTAGCGTTAAATTAACGTCACCATGCGCAACAAAAATTAGCTTTACAGTAACGAAGCTTGTAGTAATGTAGGTAAACTAAGCGTTTTATTTCACATTTTTTCGTACTGAATGAAGTCCGTTGCATGCACATATGTATGTTTCCTTCACACTACGTATTATGATTTATTTGTATATCCATATTCCAAAATCTTCTTCAGTACTCTTTTTCCTATTTACTTCAGGTTACTTAAGGCCGAAATATATCACATTCTCATAGGCACATATACCGAAGGAGGTCCTATTTACTTCAGGTTCATGTAAACTTGTAGGATCGTGTTTGCCTGATGCATTACATAATCCTGAGCGTTTATGTTTACACTTCAACATAATAGTTATTTATGACACAAGGGTTAAAAGGAACATTTTATTTTATGAGTAGGTGTGATTCCGAAACGAGGTCGCAGGCCGAGTTGAGGAAACCTGCCAACAAAATAAAATCCTTTTAATATGTACATCATACACTATTTTTAGACAATGCTGAATATTTATGGTTATATTATACGTATATTATATGTAAATATACATTATTGATTTACCTTTTCGTGGTTATGACAGTCATTGGGCTGCACTGTTCAGTTGTTGCCTATCTTAACATCAGTGTTAGGTAACAACACAAAACCAAAACATTCTACACAAAGAGGGTGGTGGAAAAAATATGTTTTTTATCTTGCACCAGTTCAGAATCTGTCGTACACAGATTTCCTGATTTTTTGGATAACAATTCTAATTTGAGCCTTTCCGCTGCTTGTAAAACCTGAGTAGGTTCAGTACAGTCCATATTCACATGCAAATGACACGCCATTTTATATAAGCATTGTATAACTGAGATCCGTGGCCTACTTCAATGAAGCCGTGGTTACATTCTCTAAGAAACCAAAGTTGACATTATCGGAGTTTTAAAAAGCTTTTGAGCACTGAATGGAAGAATTTTGTACTTTTAACACTGTCATCAACTGCTAACAGTCCGACTTTGACTATCAACTGCCTAAAAATACATTATAGTTTTACGGTTCATACCTTGTCGTTGATTTCTGAACACGGTTTCGAATTTACGTAATGAGGTATGACTGTTTCGTAAATCTGAATCTGTTTAAAAAGTCATGGTCATTCCACATCTGAAAGTGAATAGGTCTATATATATATATATATATATATATATATATACATGAAAGTTTTGAAGCCTTGCGGTGTTCCAACTTCTCATATTAGAAATTCCTCAAATCCCTCGCCGGTACCTGCCTGTACCTACGACTGACACCACCCTATTCGTATAGCATTAAACTGTAGTCAAACGGTACACGAGTTCTAGTAAAATAGAGCTAAGTTCAACTGAAGATTAGCATTTATGAAACGAAAGAAAACCTTTAACTGCAGTTTAAACCTAACTGGGAGTTTAAACCTTCATAATACGACCCTAAGAGGTAGACATTTAGGACAGTACCATATATAACTAAAATTGGTAACTATAACAGACACGCAACTTAATGGTAGATTGCAGGACGAGCTGGTCAATACAATATGCAGTCAGAAGCTTACCACGTCTTGCGGTGTCGTATGGTTAAACAGCTGTGGAATCACGCAGTAAAATAATACTTAATTGAAATTGATTGGTGCATTAATATATAGTATTGATGGAAAACTCTCCAATTTCAGATAGTATCGGGTAAAGAGAAACTGAAGTAAACTTAAAATTTGCCACATATCTTTGCCACAGTCTCATCAAATGTGATTGCAAAATTTCATATATACATAAGACTAAAAATCAGAAAATAGTTATTTAAATAATAAAATAAATCACCACGTTTTAAAACAGACTAAAAGATATGCACTAATTTCTCCGAATCCCATACAGATTTTTAACCCTATTTGAATTCGCGTCCTCATACAGATTACACTGAAAATTGATGATGAATTTATAATCACTATGTAAATACTTGTAAGATTTAAGCGGAAAAACGTGTACATAGATAATGGTATAGGGAATCAGTATGGTAAAGGGTATGGGGACTAATTGTTGATGAGAGAACCCTCGCAACAGTTCATAATATTTTCAGAGTAATAAAAATGTTGGTCCCTTAGGTGAATTATTCAAAATCAATTATTTATTGCATGCGTCCCACATTTATGTTTTAAATATTACAAGTGTTGTGATGGTCTTGTGACGTCGGCCGCCCAACCACCAAAGAGGCAGTCAATGTCAAGCTACCTTATACCACTGGGCGACCGCGCGCTTCGAAGAATGTCGGTATTAGCTACCTCACACCACTGCGCGGCGATAAACACATAACAATGGAGCGGGCCGGTACAAAGACAACTTTTTCCAAACTCTTCAAGTAAACTGTTCATGGGCGGGGCTTATCTACAAAAAGATGAATTTCAAGAAATATCCACGCTTCGTCATTCGGAGTCTTTAAGTGTTGAACGTGGCAGCTGTTAGCAGTAAGTGTGTATGTGCTTTTGTGTATGTATGTGTGTAAAGTCAGTGTTGAGAGAATGTATGTGTATCGTCAGGGGCAGCTGTACACGTTTAATCGTCGCGTCGGAGTTCTTTGTTGCATGAAGCAGTTTGGGTGAGTGTGAGTGTATCTACGGAGGCAGTTTGTAAGAAAGAGAATGTAGAATTGAAAGTCAGTGAAGTAGTATCAAGGTTACGATAACACAGAACAGCTGTGAGATGTAAGTTCATGACGAATTTTAGATTATGCTAAAGGTAAAATAGAACTGTATTTTAGTGCTTGAATTTTGGAAGAGAAATAAAGAGGCAGAAAAAGTAACCGGACTTGCCTTTTGCCACAGTATTAAAAATTGATAAACAAAAATTTTCGGAACAATCTGTATGGGACTATTTTATTCTTTTAGTCCGTTTTAAAAACTCGGTAAACTTAGGTTTCATTTAAATAATTTTAGAACAAGTTTCGGAGGCAGACCTGTGACTTCCTTAATAACAAGGTAATATATTATTCCAAACGCAGTCCACATACACCCGCAACTCTACAACAAAAAGGGGTGAGGTCACTCGTGACCTTCTGCATTTTGGATGAGGTCTGGTGGTTGTAAGTTTTGTAATAATAATGATGATAATGGAATATGTTAGTGTATTTGCCCATATTAGAGATATTATGCGGCCTAATTAAATATACAGTAAATGTATACATTTCATTATTTACTGTCTGTACTAATAAAGCGATCCCCGCAGGGCAGATTTACTTCCATTCCTTTGTACTATGAAATATGCAGCAGAATATGTCTGTCGCTGTGTTCCCTGCAATGTATTCGGAGAGCTTCTGTTCAGAATAATAAATACTCGAGGAATACGCCAGTGTGATTTCTAGATATAGAAAGAAAGAAAGAAAATATTAATGAATAGATCTCGTTCTCTACTGAACCTTAACCTTTTTCCTTCACAAATATACTATGGCTAAATCTTCCACACACTAACTCATTTTAGTAAACTAATATCACTGGTCTCAAACCAAGCGGAAAAAAAAAGGACGAAACAATGAACTAGCAATTGCACGAAATACGATGTATGTACCATTAGAAAATTAGTAAGAACACTAATCTGTATGGTTCTGCGGTTCATATGGTTTTTTAATTGATATAGTTATTAATTTTGATGCTCTGAGCTTAAAAATACATGTCATCTGTGCTTGTAATCATATAGTTTATCTACTACTATAATAATCAATGACGCTTTAGTTCCTAGTTACTAGAAACAACATATATACTTTACATTTTAACAAAACTTAAAGCATGCTATCAAAAAATGAAATACAACTCAAAAAATAATAAAGAAAGGAATAGAAAAGAAAAAAAAAACGTAAAATACAACTTTATGATGGTCATTTATATCTTATTTCTCTGGACTTTTCTAGAAGTACATTAGCATCTTGACTGCTTTTGAAACATTTCATGATGAACCCTGAAAATCACCTTCAGTAATTTTTGCTTTAAAATCACATATGAAATTATTATACAAAATTGCTAATATAACAACGTTCGTTAATGTATTGTGTATTTCTTTTTCCCAAAGCCACATTACTGTTTTTCTATGCCAGGCGAGTCAGAATTCCCTTATTTTTTGGAGGATAAATCGCCCGTCAAATGGCATGTGTAATTTAGTTCAGTTTAACGCCTGCTTAGGCGTATTGCTTGACGTTCTTAGGCGAGTGCGCCGAATTTAGAGGAACAGCTGTTTAAGGGACAGAGCATATTCCTCTCTAAAGTACACATCAAAACATACGACTCATTTACTAGAGTGAATTCCGGATTTCCAGCCGATTTTACAAAAGTTTTATTAGAATATACATAGCAACGAAATTCAGTAAACGCCTCTGATAAAATGGACCTACCATATGAGTACACTAACATCAACTTAAAGAAAACTAGCGGAGTTTTGTACTTAGAGCTCGGATTGATTGCAAGAAATTAGAGGTACGCCTCATCCACCATGGACCCTTACAGTCAAAGCACATATATTATTAAATAACAGTTTATTTCAATTTTGGCATAAACTGCGTCACGTGTCTCGAGTATCCAAATAACACACATAATAACTTTTGCCATCTAAGTAAGAATTAAAACGCTCAGCCAAGGTTTAAAGCTGTCATAAATTACGCATCAAAAGTCGCGAAGTGGCAATGGCATAGCTCCTGGCATACAGGTCCTATGGTTAAACTCGGAATGCGCTTACGGTCAAGCATTCAAATAGCTGAATAGAATTGTGACCGTGTACTATGTACTAACGCTAATGACACGGGTTCGTGTCTCGGCGTTGTACAATTTTTTATGCTCATCATAGCTTGTAAACCAAATTCACAATAATGAAATGTTAAACACCCCGAGGGTTTTTAAAACATAATAACTTAAATCGTTTTTGGATATCTGAATTTTGTAATAGAATAGGTATAATGAACTTTGACCCAGTGGTCTGGTTTGATACAGTGTGCTATTATGAATACCGACTCCCTTCATTCTCCACACGTATGCTGTCGCACGATATTTTGTGCCAGTCCTTCACAATGTATTTCACCAACGAGTTGTTGGTATTCTTTCGATCTAGGGAGAAGCAAGAGCCAGTGTATAAGCAGCTCAGCTTCTATGCCACGAGAGATAGCCTCATATACAATACCACAAAAGGGAAATAAAAGTATAATTACGAATTTGAATAACTTTAAACTCAATAATTGTTCAACCAATGTTATTTGTAAACATTACACCATAAAAAAATAAGTAAATCCAGGGGATTTGAACCACCTCTACAGTAGATGGATTACTCACGAATCGTGTGCTCGTTCCAACTGAACTACCTAGGGCTTCAGAAATAAACATTCCGTTTGACATGTAGACGTTAAATACTTGGACAGAACCTAGCACAGGCGCTGATGCTTTCATGACACAGTATAAAATGCGGATTGCATAAAAGTGGGGAAAAAAGGGGTAGGTGATTCACTTGGTATATATAGTTTGCGCAGTAAAAAATTATTAAATATGTTAAATATACAGCGTATAGTAAAATACTTATTCTTGGTGTAGATAAAATATTGTAGAAAACACGTTACAGAGTTAGAACACACGTTCTATCTTAGCCTCTCGTTACTAAACCTCTACTTGGTAGTAGAGGATAATAGATATTTGAGGTATTTATTATTTTTGTTCCTCGTTCCCAGAAATTTAAACCATTGTTTTTTTATTGAATAAAATCGTATTTCTTTAAACTAATCTTTAAATACTGTATCTCAACATTACATAAAGATTAATATTCCAAAATGTCTTCTTTAATACAGATATGATCACAATGACCACGGCACCCATTTATTTACTTAATTTTTTTTGAAACAAGGTATGGCATCTCCGTTAATTGCCTTCAGTTCCTTCGTTTTATTCACTCACAAAACGATTCGGTTGCTATTCTGACGCCCTCTCCTTTATCAACAATATCACAGTACAGTTGGCCGCGCCGTAGTGGAGAGGTTCTCACCAAAGCGACCCGGGTTCGATCCCAGGCAACTGCATGTGGAATTTGTGGTGGACGAAGCGGCGCTGGAATGGGTTTCCTCCGGGTTCTCCGGTTTCCCGCCCCGTCTCCGTCCACCGGTGTTCCATTTTCACTCCGTGTATTATCAGTGTCACCACCTGCGGTGCGGTATGTAGTAAAAGCGGGCGTTAAACACTACAATAAAAACAGCAAAAAAAAAAAAAAAAAAAAAAAACAAAAAAAAAAAAAAAAAAAAAAAAACCAGTGCAGTCTGATATAATGGCATGGCCGGTGGAAGAAAGCCCAAGTACGTCTTAGCTCCGTGGCAATGGTTAGTAACGCGGGTTCGTCGTCATTGCCTTCGAGATACCGGATTGGCTGCTTGCTCGAGAAAGAAGATACTGGCGCCAGTGGAGTGAGTTGGTCGGACTCCCGGGCGAGGACAGTGCACACGGGAAGTACTGTCTGTTCACCAGTTCATGGTCTTAGGGGAATGAAAGAGAGAAGAAACATTCCATGTAGTATAATCCCAGTTTTGTAAACTTCCGCGCATAAGTTGTTCTGCTGGTTACGTTGCCAAGTTACCTCCAAAGTCATTCCCACTATGTGTACTGACTTCTAATTTATCTTATTTTCAGTTTAAAATAGTACGATTCACAAATAAAGAAAAAAGGTGTGTGGAAGTAAAATGAATAGTTAAAGAAACTATTATTTATTTATGCCAACAAGCTTACTGCTGGTGTTATTAAACACACAAGTCCTGTGTGGGCAATGTTTAAGAGGTGGAATAAGGAACTGAAAAATTCAATGCTATAGCCGGGATTTGAACTACGGATCTTCCACTTATCGAGCGGCTGCTCTAACCACTGAGCTACCATGGCCAACTTGCCAGTACGACATTAAATTCCCCAGTTGATTTGTACTTTTTTCCCGGTTAGACCACAAGGCAATCTTACATCAGAGATAAATACCCAAGGGGATATATTGTTTTATAATGGAATCGTTCCCTGCTTTATTCTTTAAGCTTTTTATTGTACCTGTTATGCAGCTGAATTTCTTCAATATATATTCTGTATGTCTTAATCTAGACATTTTATAAAATACATTTTTGTAATCTATAAAGAGGATATGTGTTTCTAAGTTAAATTATTTTCGTTTTTCAATTATTTGCTTGAGGGAAAATACATTCTCTTTACAACTTCGTCCTTTTCTAAATCCTCTCTGCTCTTCCATCAAAAGTGTTTCTACTATTTTTAAGAATCTACTATTTATAATCTTAGTATAGCTTTTGTGTTCTGAGTAAAGTGGGGTAGCTTCTGTATAATTTTTAGGCTGTGTTTTGTCATCTTTTTTAAATATTAGTATAATTTTCCCCATATTCTATACTTGAACTCTTACATCTATTATATAATTTTAATAATCTTTCTTGGAAATTTTCTGGAGTATATTTTAATAATTCAGAGTTAATATTGTCTACACCAATGCTTTGTTATTTCTACTTTGTTTTAGAATGCTTACTAGTTCCTCTAATTCTAATCAATCTAAGCTTTGTTAGGTTTTACTTCTTTTTATTTTTCTGTGTAACGCTTATACCTCATTGTTCAAGCAAAGTCTTTGGAATTTGAATAGTATGAGTAAGTAGTTCAACGCATTATACATATTACAGAAATACATACATTTTAGAGAGCTGTGATTCACTGCACTCTGAGCATAAATTAGTATACCTTATGGATAAATATTTCTCTTTTCCGTACACATTTTAATTTCCACGCATACAGTCTGTCATCAATTTCAGTCTATGTATATCCGTTATCTCTAAATCTACCAGCGGGTTACCACAATTTTCCTATCTAGGAACAATAAATGAGCATATTTAATTAAGATAAAAACTCTGATTTACGCTTCAGTATGGAATAAAATATTGTAGTGCAATGCAAGATTAAATTTTATTTAACGGTAGTGTTAATTTTTCAATATTAAATGTTGAATGTTAAAATATTTTAAGCTCTTATGCCATAAATTAAATTTTTTAACTGTTCGCTTATTATTTTATAACTATTCAACAGTTATGCATATAAGTATGATTGGTAATTATTTAACTTAAATCAAAGACACAAATTCTGAAGCGTAATTTCCACGAAACTTTTCCCACCTGTTGAAAATTCATGTTTATTGTTCAAGTCATTCATATATAATATTTGTTTTCTGCAAATGCCTATCAATAACTTTAAAATTAGTCAATCTAATAATCGAGTACGGAATTTAATTGTTGGCGAACATGAGACAAAGAAACTAGTTATTTTTTGTCTGTTAACGTCCTCCACCGTAGTGGCATATCGGAGATCAATAAATGAAATGGGGAAATGATCCAGAGGTCCATAGAACTTAGTTAATGTCTCAAAACAAGGAAAAACCTAAGTAAAACCCTATCTGGATAACTCACCCTATCAGAGATTCAAACTCGGGACCTCTTGAATGTAAAACAGACACGCTACCACCGAACTACATAGACGTCAATCAATTATGTACTAAATGAGCTCAATGTACCAGACATTGCACTACATTAGAAAGAAAAGATTACTTCAACCTTCAATTTTTTTCTAATTAAAACCCAACAGTAGAGAATATTTTGGGACAATAATCAAAACAATTATTTCACTCAATTTTAACCAGATTTATATTAATTGTCCAACAGCAATTTTCTGTAGGTATTTCTTGGATATGTATTTTTTAGGGAGGGGGGGGGACTTGAAGTTTTAACGTCACTTTACCTGATAGGTCATATCGGACGGTGAATGAATGAAACAGACGAAATGATCCTCAAATGAACCCAGGGTTCTTAGTGTTATCCAAAATTCGTCTTCTCGACATAAGGAAAAACTCTGGGAATACCCTATTTGCTTAATTTGCCCTAACAGAGGTTAGATCTCATGACCTCTTGAATGTAAGTCAGATACGCTACCCGACACCACGAATATGAGCTCTTGGATATAGTTTTCCATTTTCATAAAATTCAATAAAAATAAAGAGCACTTTAAAAGTATTTATTGAAAATGCAAGCAGCATTTTTATTCGTGATGGTTATTGCTCAAAGGACAGTTCTTTCTTTTAAAGAGCCGTTTGCTGCCAGGAAACATTCTGAAAACTAGATTAAAAAGGGAAAAATGAGGAAATTAAACATATTTTAATTAACGTCAGAATAAAACAATTAGGAATAATTGGAAACAACAAATACAGAGAATGAACGACCACATAATAAAACTCACATGCATTACAACCCAAGGGGAAATATAAATGTTGGTCGATCGAAGACCAGATGAGCTAACAGCGTGAAAAGAAATGAGACTGGAACAAGCCTTTTTAGACTTAATCCATGATGATGATGCTGATGCTGCTGCTGCTGATGATGACGACAGTAGTGTTTCCTGTGATCGATTATCAGGAGCCACAGCGCTTTAAGACCGGGCTTCGTTTGGCGTCAGGGTATATTCTTTAATTCTTAAACGCCAACAGACGATAACTCAACTAAACAACTCGTAGATCATTATTGGCCACCATAAAATTTATGGGCCAACTTAACTCGTGTTGTTTATCCCCACATTCGCCCAGATTTACCACGAGCAAAAGGCCTCTTAGTTCTTCTGATGGTAGCAGATAAACTTAGAACAAGTTGGAGATGACGTCACATCTAAATTTTATGGGCGTCAACATTAACAAATGCATATAGTTGATCTTAAAATACAATTGTACTAATCTAAATTAATTAAAATGACTCATATTATCGTAAACACATGATTTTTCACATAAGCAGCCTAAGTTTGAAAGCATTAATCATATAGGCGTCAGAACCGAAAAAATGCCTTAAAACCTCCAAGGGAGAGAATTTCGAAATGTCATAAGCCTGAATGCACTTATTCCCTTTTCGATATGAATTTGACAGTTATATGCCACAAGCTACAGCCCAGCATGTGACGCATTGATGATAGGTTGTTTTAGAGGAAAGAGAGCCCTTGAAAATTTGGTTGTCGGTTGTTATTTACCCTGACATAGGCCATTAACGGCACACAAAGCTGCCTTCTCTGCAAGGGATAAACACATTATGTTGTTTGTACAATTAACAGCGATTAATATTTACCATGGACTTGCATTTCAGTAAAAGGGTTCAATACATAATGCAATTGTGTTGTACCATCTCTATGGCCAATCAAAACCTGCTCTTGTATATTTAGATGTACTACATTACATAAATCAACAAGTTAAGTGTGTATTGTACCTTGTTTTTACTTTCTCTACTGCGTATAGTAGAGTAGAGGAAGTATTGTATTCTACCCAAAAAGTCGATGTATAGATTTCAGCGGAAATATATGTTTTCAGGCCCCCTGAATAAAAAAAAGACATTTTTCGAAAAAGGTCCGTGTGTTTGTGTGTGTGTGTGTGTGTGTGTGTGTGTGTGTGTGTGTGTGTGTGTGTGCGTGCGTGCGTGTGTGTGTCAGTTTGTGGACAGCATAACCCAAAAAACAAAAAGCGGTTAAAAACCATAGTTGGTATTTAAGTTTAATGTCTTTCAAGGATGCGAAACGAAGATTTTGAAGAAAATTCCTCTACCTCAAACTACCCTTACCATGAAAAATTTTGACTTTCTTGAAAATGGCTCTAACGATTTTAATTAAAATATCACATATTTGAGATACTTTTATGACAAAGGAAATGTACATATATCTCAAATTTTCTGGCGATAGCCCATGAAGTCCAATTTACTCTTGATGACTTTGCATATCTGGTATACCGTAAGAGATAGACAAAATCTTACTGCACAAAAAATGTAGATCTTGCTAAAACACAATTTGTCCAAATAATTTCATTGTAGAGTGAACCATTTCGAAGATATTCCAGGTTATTTGTGTGAGTTTTGGAGAACTTATACTTGTGTCAAACGGAACATCGTTATTCATTTTTATATGTTAACCGTGCAAAGAGAACGAAATTTGAAAGCTTTAAAATATTTGACTATCGCTCAAAGCCTACTGTGTTCTCATATTCTCATTGAACCTAAAAGAAAATAAAGAATAAGATAATTCCTGCAAATGTTTATCTCATCTAACACGAAGAAGATATAGGAATAGGGAATAAGAGTTTGAAAGAATGGTTAGTACAAGAGTAGAGAAAGTCATGTGAGTGCAACACATTAGATTTTTCTGTGAACATGTAAAGCTTGCAGGATGTAAAACGAACATAAATTTAGGTTGTTAGATTATTTCTGTTGTTTGGTCTTCTAAACTCTGAAAATATCACATAGTTACGATATTTATATGATAAGCCTGTGTCAATTTCGGTCCTAAAAGTCATAGGCAATAGGAGAAAATAGCATATTTTATTTATAGCCATTCATTCATTGACACCTTGTTCCATGAATAGATAGATACATATTCATGATTAGCTGGAAATTATATGTAATAATGCACATGCAAGTGAAGTCCTTTGATGGCAAGGGTTAATCTGGTATATAAACTATTGCTCAATGCACACTAACATTTAGTCAAAACAATTTTATAATAGTATGTCATGCCACCTTTACCCATCCATACCTATGTATATTTAACGACACTAATGCAGTGCTGGCAGTGAAACCTCGTATAACTGTGCCTATATCTACCTGACCTCTGCTGAACATTAAACTCCCCACCAAAGTAGCTTTTAACTCACTCTTTGTTTTGTGAACTGTTAACTTTATTACTTTTTAGCTAAAACCTGAACTTGTTGATAAGTGCAAAGCAAATTTCAAATAAAGAGGGTGAAAATGGTCTGACTCCATGATTAGCAGGTGTCTTAGCATTTATACGTATTGTTGTTATTTTGTTTATTTATAGTCGTTTTAACTGCTTACTAGCTAACATAGCAAGTTGTATTGCTATATATAATAACACGTTGTACAAATGACATTGATTAAAGTAATACACTGACTGTATGATATTAATCGTGAGAAGGACCTTACATTGGTAATTGGAATTAATAATTTCCCACAATTCTTGGCTTCATTCAAAATGTCAAGCGGAATGCAATCTTTATTTTTAATAGTTTTATCATTACCTTCCATTTCCCTGTTGAAACAAATGAAAAATGTGCTAAGAAACCATCTGTGAGCTCTGATACATTCTAATTTTTACTTTAGCAAATTTATTTGTTATGTTTAGCTATTTGAATGCTAAAATGCATAAAACGTTGTATTAGCACACGTATAGTATTTTCATTGTAAAATTCGTAAAAATTAGTGCGTTTGCTTTCGCTCACTCGTTAAACATATTCGTGCAATAGTCAGATTATACACTAGTTACATAAATAAGTATTGTATATATTGTGAAAAAATTGAATTTCAGTTACTTTTTCTGTCACGTTATTTTATCTTCTAAAATTGAAGTACAAAACAGTTTTCTTTTATCGTTAGTACAGTCTACAGTTCTTCTTGGCCTTATAACTCGTACTGTTCTGTCCTATCGTACTTTTCTCTTTTAGTTCTTTCCGTGTACTTTTGGCTTCGGCGATCACACTCACGAAAACTGCATCAAAACCTCCAACCGATGATTAAATGACCAAAAGTATCTCTAAAGACACACACACACACACAAAACACACTTCTCTCAATCACGACACCAAAATCACGTTTTGAGATTCATGGAACTCAAAAAAATGCATAAAAAGGTTTCTCATTCTGTAATGACATAGATACATACTTGGGATACCAAGAAAGGAAAAAATACAAAACTGCATCTTTGAGGCATACACTATAGAAGCATTCCATTGAAGAAAACTACCCCATTCCAATAAACCTTTATATAACATGGAAAATTCATCGTTTTATTTTTTTCCCTTTTTAGAAAATTCCCAACGGTTTTAATATTATACTTGCAATACGAGAAGGTGCTTGCAAAAGAAAATAATGTTAATCTTCAACTTTCTGTAAATAGCCTGTAAATTTTCCTTACTCTGAGTATTTCTATAATGCTGTACAACCAGAAACCTTAACAGAGAAAACGATTGGTTTGAGCTCATAAAAATACAATTTATGAAAGGTAACTTCTTGCTTGGTTTTAGAGGTTTCCTAAACATTTCATGCCATGTATTTCAAATATAAGGGCAGCATCTGAGGGAAGATGCTAGAAAATTTGAGCATGTGTCAATACTTAATTTCGGTAATTATTCCTATAAGACTATTTCCTCTACGATTCCTATAAATATTTGAACGTTGTTTCTTTATATTGTAAATAACAAAGCCCCTATAATCTCTAGGCAAAAAGAAAGAATCTGATGTGTTGCATTCGCGTGACTTTCTCTACCCACAGTCGTTTATTTTTATATAGCTTCTGCAAACTATTATAAAAAAGCTTATTTTTGTATTTACTTCATTTTGACCGAGATAAACATTCGTAGAAAGACTTCATTTTGCGCCTCGCTTAGGCACAAAGGGAATGAAACAAAACGAACCAATAATCGACTTTAAATGTAAGAAGCTATATGATGCCCTTGAAATTTCAGCCTCTCCATGTCATGGCTAGAAAAATTGATGGTTACAGCAAAAGTGTTATTTAAAATAAATTGGGAACTTTGAAGAGTTGAACTTCTGTGTGTGTGTGTGTGTATGTGTGTGTGTGTCTGTGTGTGTATGTGTGTGTGTGTGTGCGCGCATTTTTTCTTTCTTTATCTCATGACGTTTATCAATTATATAAAATTACATAAAATATCTTCCGAATAAAGCGAACTTCACGTTATACCCAGAAAAATTAAGATATACATTTTATTTATCATGTAAATTCAATATCATAAAGTGTGTGGCATTTTAGTCATATTCGATTGAAATATTTTGGAGAACACGAAAGGTTTAAGAAATTTCTCCGTATCAAGGCTAGTTTGAATGGGTAAATTTGCTCCAAGTTCGTGCTGCAACTCTGGAAGGCACTAAAACTTATCAAGTGTGATACTTATACCAGCTTTTGTTTTTGAGTAATTTCCAAGAAAAATGCGAAAAGGTACGTCTCATATTTCATCGAAATACCTTAACCATATTTTATTTTAATAAAAATTGTTAGAAAATAAAAATGAAAAAGTTTTCATATAAAGTGGGAGGATATCTTCTTGAAAATTTCCTGTAATAACCTTGGAAGGTGTAGAACTTAAATACCTTAACCGATTTTTCGTTTTTGCGTTACAAACATGCACTTGGACGTTTTCAATAAAATACTTTTTCTTTTGAGATTCAGGGAACGTCAAACCTGTGCTTCCAGGAAAATTTACATATTAAACTTTTGGGTGGAAGACAATTCCTCTACTAGGGCTACAAAAAGTGTTTTTATTCACTCGGTCTCAAAATATAGGTTTCCTTTGAAATGTCAATATTAAAGTTTTGGGTGAATGCAATAGCTTCCCTGCCCTACTGAATAGGGATGCGTAGGTATACGGCGTAGAGAAACATTCAGGCTTTCCGATAATTATGGTGGGGTTTTATGAGTTCACTGTGAACTAAGTATTACTGTAATTGATTGGAGCTACTTTTAATTAATACAGTAACCTAGTGTACAAAAAACATTAGCCATTTTCAATATGGGCTCAAGTCACTGCACGACAGATGTCTAAGCAAAGTGCAACGTCAGCCCATACTCTGATATAATGCTTGCAATTAATTGATTGATTCTTCCTTTTAGTTTCAATTCTTTCGCTGTAGACCACATTCATGACATAACCCTGTACCGTACACTAGCTGTAGATTATGGCGTGGAATGGACTTCTGAGTACTACGTGAATACAAGATGTTCTTTGATGTTCTGGGCCTTCCTGTTGAACACTGCCGGTCAGACTGCTTATGCCATCCTCTGATATTATTTTCACATGGAGAATCTTTGTAATATTCACGTCTGAATTGCCGCTGTTTCACAACTACCATAATACACATGCAGTTTTTTCTTGTACACTAAAAATTTCACGAGAACACAAAGAAAAAAGTTTGAAGAAATATTTATTCCTGTACACATCTCATTTTTCAGTAGTTACAGCACATGTTCAAACCTTAAAAGTGATGGATCAATGCAGTACGAATCCACATCCGCTTACTTTACTTTTCTTTCATTGATTTTTCAGGAGTTACTTTCTTTCTCCATTAATATGAAAATGTGCTGCTTTCCTCTATTAAATATTTAACCGTTTTGTAAAATTTCCAAAATTTGCTCAGACGTACAGTAGGGCATTCTGCTATTTCTCTCCCATTACGGTGAACAGATATGTGGGTGCTAGGGAGTTTTGGCCCTTGAGTAAGAAATATAATCTGACTTCAAAAATATAATGGGATTAGCTGAAGATGGTTTACAGAAATTCTTCCACTAGTTAAAAAATCATGTAAATTATAAGTAGGGTATGAACAAAAAATAACTACTATGGCATTTAAAGACAAAACCTCAGTGTAATCTAATCCTACAGCAAGCATACAATTTTAAATAGCTAAGATGCAACTTTAACTTTAATGTAACAGAAGATATTGATACTAAAATAAATAAATTGTAGGAACTTTGCGGAATCATGTAGAAAACCTTTAAGACGAAATGAAGAGAAAAAACTATAAACCTGTGGCAATCCTCAAAATAATATTGTACGGCTGTGGAACTTCGGTTTCAGGAAAAAGCTGAAATAGAATTCAGACGGTCGCATCGAACTGGTTAAGATTAAAAATTAAGTAATAGGGGAGGAACTGGAGTAAACGCTTTATATGATAAAGTAATGACCTTAAGATAAAAAGTGGACTGAGCATTTGAACCAAGTGGGTGAGGAATGCTAGCTAGAAATTACCAAACAAGAAGACGGTGAGATGTTGGACGTCCAAGGAACCGTTAATGGTTTGAGAAGTAATTGCCTAACACTTGTAGTGATTATGATGAACATTCCAGTCAGACGTGACTTGTCAGAAATCAAGCAATCATGTGCATAACAATTTCAAATTTCACCCAATAGCAGCCTTCATTTGCGAAAAATTTATCATATTCCGTTATCATCTCCTCTGAATTTTAGTTAACACCTCCTCTACTTTTCTTATGTTGTGATGAGGTTAGAGAATCTAACTGCGCTGTGCTAACAGATGCGTAACAGCTTGCGTAATTCCACGCAACAGAGCCGCTATTAAAATTTAAAGTATAGCTCACTCTCGATAATGCATCTAATGCTGAAATAGATGAAATAATTTGAAGTGGGAAACCTTATAACACAAAATACAAAAGGACATATGTTTGGAATCAGTTTTATAAATATTGTATTGAACAAAATTATGAATTAAGAGCAGATACTGCAACGTTTGGCATTGCCAACATCTTAAAAATTGGGAGATCAATATTAGAATCTTGTAGGCCGTGTCAATACATGGTGATGTAGGTATGCATTCGCACTATATGTTTCTTTAAGAGTTTAGTAATTATAATAAATCATTAGATAACATTTCATAGGCAATATCATCCTTTAATTCGTTAAAAAGTCTTACCAAATGCAACTCGTTATATTGAAATTCTCTAGATAAATTGATAATCATTCGTGCCATTACTTATGAGAATAGTGGTGTCATGATAACGATGGCAGGTAGCGTTCCAAACGTGGATCACAAACCTAAATTTCAGAGTTTCAAGACTATATAATTTAAACGAAATAAATTCAAACTTGAAAAGAGTAGAATGAGACTGAAAAGTTCAATGCCACAGCCGGGATCTGAACCACAAACTGCCGGTCGTGCTCTATCCACTTATTCATATGACAACTAGACCTCGGATTATAAGTAAAAACCTAATTTGTTCCTCATGATGTATAGAAAATAAAACATGTACATATATTAATTATGAATGGTTCTATGCAACCTAAAAATACCTCATTTCTCATTAGAACCTATTTTTACCTAATTTTTATATTTTTCAGTTTCCTCATTTGGATATATGGAAACGCTGTGTAAGTCTGTATGCCAGTCGTGCTTTGACAACGATTGCAGTGAACAATGCATAATATAGAGGATAGTAAGAACAATAATATAAAAAATATAAAATAATGAACACGAAGGAGAAGACGCAAATTTTAGCAACACGTGCTCTTTTACCAACATAAGTTTCGCCTATCAGCATTACTTCCATCAGCATTGCTGCACAATATTGGTAATCCTATGGCTGCTAAAATCGAAACATCCCCAGTTCCTGCGAAACATCACTGTTTACTGTGCAACTAGTTAAACACCGAGATCTATCATTCTGAGAACTTTATCCACATGGTTAGCAATGTCTGAAATAGCTAAACACGCTGAATTCAAGGAACACTTTGAACTAATGGTATTCCCGTCGACTGGATTTCAACGTAACATGAATTATCCTAATTAGCCTCACTAATTGCCCTTACTTGATCATGAATTGTACCGTTAGTAATGTCATGGCAAAACTTTACTTTGCCTTGCTATGACCGTAACTCATGCTTGTGACATTCTGATATACAAGTTACGTATTGCAATCATTTGTCTGTGTCCCTAGGGTTTATTAAATTATAAATCTTACCCATCAATATTTCCGATATCAAACTATGAATCCTATATTTACATTAGATGGCATTGAATGGTATAGCAGAGGGAACTTTGCTTCTATTTAGTGAAACATTTAAATACGTTCTATTGTGACGCCGGTCGCGGCCACATAAATTAAAATGCTGTAAAGGTCAGGCTGTAAAGGTCAGATTTACACAACTTCTTGTGAATGCGTAACCGATGACAATGAAGTGGCAGAATAGTGTTTTCAGACTGTTCGCGAGACCCGTCCGCCGGTTTATTTACGAGAGGTTCGAGAATAGGTGAATTTACAGAAACATCCGTGCTACCTCATTCTGGCCATATAAGCGAGGGGCACGGCGAGAGTGAGTTATGTTTCAACAGTTAGGGAACAACAGTTTTAATTATGTAAATAAGAACTGAAGTAGTAACATATGACATAGGATGCTCATCTGAAGAGAGCCAATTTCAGTGAGCAGCCCTAAACAAATACCTTACTACTTCAATAAGTGTTACAAAATTTTAAGTTTTATTCTCCATTGTCTTCATAACTTTAAAATTCAGGCATCGTAAATTCATTTTAGTATTTTAATCATGTGTGACATGAGGTTTGAGACAGTTTATCTTTGTAAGCCTAATAACGATATGTAAAATGCAGTCTTTGGGAAGGCGATTGTCATATGTTAAGGAAGAACAAGAAACTTCGAAAAATGCAAAAAGAATATTATATAAAATGTGTACGAGAAAAGTAAATTATAATTTATCCAGTGCATTGGCATTTCAAGAGTGTTATAAACAATTACAAATCAGAGTAAGAGAACGGAAAGGTATACCGAAATTGACTTGTCCAGCGCCTGCAGATAAGGGGTTTCATGCAATAGAGATTCTGCCTTAAAACAAACGCAAGACAAGAAGCATCCTAACACACATAAACATACTAAATTATTACATCATTAAAGAACATCAGCGAACATGCAAAATAAACTAATGAGTCATGAATTAGAAGATGTTAAGCACACCTAGAGTTTTCACGCTATATGTACTTATGTTAAATACAATAACCTCTAAGCTTTAGATCATATAGCATAAGGCAAAACTGAAAATTACTCTTCATATTATATACCGAATACGCTTTTCTAGAACAGTAGATCTGTAATACTCGATCAATACCGATTCCGCGATGCGAATCTGAGTAACACAGTCTGAACTATGAGCTCCGAGATAACCGTTAGGGAATAGGGATTTGCACCTGCCAGGATTTCCTACCCAAGTCATGTCTACGGGGGACAATGGTAATTATATAGCAACTAGTAAGCTAATGTATCATAATCATAGTATCAGACTATTGCCATCAAGGGCACCCTTGGGTCAAACTCTAGTGTGTATGCAAACTGTTTCTCCAGGTCTTGGATGACAGGAGATTAGATTACAGTTCATAAAAATTGATTACAAGGTGTCTTTATTGTAATGCAATGAATGCGCAACTGAAACCACGAATTTCAGTTCTTATTGTGTCAGAATCCAGTTTTCCGCAATTACAACATACTATTTATAATAGTATTGATTCAGAGTACAACCATATGGAAACCCATGGGCTATCCATGTAATAAATATACATACTTGGGAGTTATTTAATTTTTTCGGAGTTACTATAGTACAAATGCCGCTCCTGTGTCCAAAATTAATATTTTAAAATGGCACTTCGTATTAGTAATAGAGCTGTTTACCAACAAGAAATTAATATACCAGGTGAATCAGCTGACCCTGTTTTTCGTATCTATGCAACCCTCAGATTATAGTCCTACTTGAAAACATCGTTTCATTTGTCAAGCCAGAATATGTTTTGTATTGGAATTATCTTAAATACAGTTAATCGTTCTTGCGCCTGTTCTGAACCACGCCTCAAGAAGAATCACAGTAAGCATTTAATATTTATAACGATATGATAATCGCAAGTGTATATAAAATGCATATCAATATTTGTGAAAGGAATAGCGTTTACGATACAGAGAAGCATGTAAAATATTAGTTCCAGGAAAAAACGAACATAAAAGATTTGTATTATAGATACTTTAAAGCGTATTATTTAATATAAAAGCAATAATAACCTTCAGATGGAAGTCGATCGCCAAAAATATCAGCTATGAACCTAAATATAGTTTTAAAAGTAAAAGTGGATAATCTAATATCTGGAAATTACAGCGAATTTTTTAGCAATTATTTTTTTTCTTAGCTGCAGATCATTGATATAGAGTCTGTATTTCTGTTCACATTCTCTTTACTGTGATATACGTTGGGGAAGAGGGTTTCAAAACAGTGGTAGTGGTTAGGTAACGTAAAGGGACAGATGACACTAAAATTTAAAAAAAGTACTTTCGTGCAAATACATTGCATAGTCGTTGCTTCGGCTGATAAAAAACAAAATAGCATAGAGCGCTTCAAAAGTGTACTGCTTAACCCTTTCTTGACCATTGGGACTTTCCAGTCCTGTCTATAAAAAAGGTCGCTAACAACACATTGGCAGCATTTTGTTAGCATCTGACCATCGGGATTTGTGCGTCCCACTTCTGTACTTCCTTCAAATCTGTTGTAGTTTTGCTGTGAGGTGACAGATGTCAGTGAAGTCCGGTTCCTTTTCACCTGGTTCATATATGGACGTGAACAAAAATGCTACCAATTCATTTGGTTTTCTTTGAGTTCTGTGAAGATATAATTACTTTTTATTACATGTGGCTTCAAGATCACATATTTTTGAACATGTATTTATATAATTACGCAATGTTATGAATGCTATAAAAGAACAATATTCAAATTTCTGTGTGGGACTTACAAGTCCCGATGGCGTTTAGTGCACTGTGGACTTTGGTTACATTGGCAGCACCTCGTAGCAGACTAGCACATGCTTTGCAAGCATTTCGTGTGTAGCACGCTTTTGTCAATGCAATGCCAAGGAGACGGTTTGAGGAATTTCTCAGTAATTTACATGTAAATGATAACTTAGCTAGACCAAAGGACTACAAAGATAAATTATACAAAATTCGTCCTCTCATATTGCTAATAAACAATTTGCTTCAACCTACAATGTAACTAGGTCTCTAAGCATTGAGGAATCAATGATTTTATTCAAAGGGCGCAGTACTCTCAAACAGTATAATCCTATGAAGCCCATCAAACGAGGGTACAAATTGTTGTTTAGCAGACCAAAAGGGGTTTATTTCAAAATTCTCAGTATATCAGGGCAAGGATGAGTTAGTTGATGAAGGGTTAGCTGAATATGGTCTGGGAGAACGAGTTGTTTTACAACTTTCTAACCCATTGTGTGGGAAAAGGATTCATTCTGTACTTTGATAATTATTTCACATCCATTGCTTTGCTTGAACGACTCAAAATAGAGAATGTCTTGGCCTGTGGTATGGTTCGTACCAATCGTCAAGGGCTACCTATCTGTGTGCCTGACAACTCTTTGTCAAGGGGTAATTATGATTATCCCATATCAAATATTGGTATAAGATTCTTCATGTGCATGGACAATAATTCTGTTTTGCTAGCATCCAACTATCATGGCACAGAAGAAACTATAGTACACAGAAAGAAACCTAATGGCACTAAAATTGAAGTAAAATATCCAACTATTGTGAAAGACTATAATGCAAATATGGGGGAGTTGATAAAGCTGATCAATTGCGTGCCCTTTACTGTGTGAATAGGAAATCGAAGAAGTGATGGTACAGATTGTTTTGGGATAATTGATATTGCCTTTGTAAATGCATACATTATCAATAATCAACTATTTGAAAAAATGACTGTTAGAATTCAGAAGAGCTGTTGCTCAAGGACTGATTTCTAAAACAAAACTGCCAAGGAAAAGATCCTGCCCAAAATCCACAAGTCCCAAAGTGTCACAGCCTGAAAGAGGAAAGGGTACCTGCCTACTCTGTACCCGCTGATGTAAGATTGGGGAATAAGGGTCATCACTGGCCAGTTTTTACACCAAGTTGGGGAAGGTGTCAGGTTTACAGCTTACAAAAGATAGAATCTTGGCCTTATTCTATTTGCATGATGTGTAATGTTCATCTATGCTGTAATGACAAGAAAAACTGTTTTATAATGTATCATGATGTTGAGAAGGAAAGAAAGTGCCCAGTGTATAAAATTTGTGTAGAAGTTTTTTTTTTTTTTTTTTTTTTTTTTTTTTTTTTTTTCCAACATTAGCCAATAAAGAAATAAGATGGTAATCTGGTGTCTGTATTTCTTTAAATCTTAGATGTTCCCTTGGTATTCAAATACTGTAGTATGTATAGTGGCTTTATAGTAACTTTTTATTCTGCCAGAAATGCTATGTAAATGTTTGTATGGTGAAACCAAGGCACGTTTAGTGCCCAATGGGACTTTCAAGTCCCGGGAATTTTTTTTCATTAAGTATTAATTTTTTCAACAAAATATTATATACTATATTTAAACTACTCCATACCAAAGCCAAATTAAAAAAAATATATACCAAAAAAGACTTAATTCTAGTAGTGGTCAAGAAAGGGTTAAATTGTTTGCATATTTGTGAAGCCTAAAGGTGCGTTAAAAAATTAAATATTTTCTTAGGTAATGTCTTATTTCTCTAGTAAATTTAGTCCATCGTTTAGAGTTTCTTGATTGGTACAAGAATGAAGAACATTTCACAAGACAATAGAAAATTTAACATATACCAGGTGATCCATTTCATCCGACATTGGGGTAACTACATAAACCTTCG
This sequence comes from Tenodera sinensis, assembly GCA_030765045.1. NCBI lineage: Eukaryota > Metazoa > Arthropoda > Insecta > Mantodea > Mantidae > Tenodera > Tenodera sinensis. The sequence goes on from CM060967.1 coordinate 52,615,952, forward strand.
TGTGATAAAAGAGTTGCATAGCACAACGGCGTGATTCCTATGAAGCAGGCGCCAGTGGCTTGAGCTAACTTGTTCTACCTGTAACAGAAGACGAGCGATGGCAGGAATTCCCCAGCTTGAACTAGCGTGTGCAGCTCGTGATAATAGACAACAAGTCTTTAAGTATTTTCCACTTTACTTACAGGAACTTTATTTTCCACGGAATAAACTCACTCTTGTATATGCTGCTATTGTCTAACGCTACAAATTGTAAATTACCGTAACAAAATCCATTTACTATTATCATAATCAATATTATTAGTATCCTAACTACTAGTTTTATTTTAATTAGCTTTAGTATAATAACTATTATAATACTAATATGTTTGTTATTGTTATGGTTTATTATTATACTATTATTTTCATCGTTATTATCATCAAACGCTACTGTTATGGTGACTGTTATGGTGTTCAAAGTGTTGCCCATGTTGTTTGAGACAATGTCCCAAAGGTCTACTTGTATCGATATAAACGTTTATGAGAAGTGATGTTGTGACAGATGCGCATGCTGCAGCGTTCCTTTGGCGTAAGACCTCTACATTGAGGCGATCTGTTGATAGCCAATATTCCGGATGACGCCAAAAGAAAACATCTAATGGGGTTAGATGAAGAGATCTTGGTGGCCAAGGTATTAGGCCACCTAGGCCGATCCAGCGTACAGGGTCAACTAATTGGAATGGGCCAATACAAGTTCATAATAGTAAGGTGATGCATCATCTAATTGGAAGCATTGTTGTACCACTAGTCGTACCAAAACCTCATCAAGAAAATTCCGAGGCTCACTTGCAGGAATTCCAGATACCGTGGTCCTCTAAGTCTGGCTGGGAGAAAGATGATGATGCTACTGCTGATGCTGATGCTGCTTTACAATGATAATGATAAACATAATAAAAACATATTAATAACAATAATAATGATACAATTAATGATGCTAAACATACTAATAAAAATAAAATATTATTATGAATATTAATAATATAAACAATATAAGTAGTATAATAATACAGTAACAAAGTAATAACTATAACTAAAATAAAAATAAAATGCAACAGTGACAATATGAAACGAAATGGCAATGAAACATTATAGCTATTTACAATCTGTAATCCGTAATGTTAGACAATAGCAGCATATACAAGTGTGAGTTTATTTCCTGGAATATGAAGTCCCTGTATTGGAAAATATTCAAAGACGTATTGTCTATTATCATGGGCTTCATATGATGGTTCAAGCCTTGCGAAATATCTCACAGCGCTCATCTTCTCTTACAGGCAGAACAAAGTTCACTTATCCCACTGGCGCCTACCTCATAGGAATTGCGTCGTTGTGCTCTGCAACTGTTTTAACGCACAGAGGATTATCTACTTACCGCAGTGCCGGGTGAGATGGGCCGGCTGCTACCTTTTATTTCTCAAAGAAAAGATCTCAAATTTTAATAAACTCGTTGTTAATGTGTAGTTTCCAGTACAATAAGGTTTTTTTAATAGCAGTACGACACTTACCAGTACAGAGATGCTGAAATGACTGACTGAGCTCCAGCACGCTTTGATGTAAACTTGAGGAATCACTTCAACGTCGCATATTCAAGTTTAGACTTAAAGTAATAGGGGCAGCTTTAAATGCTGTCGGAACGTATAAGGATATTTTTCGCTAAAAGTCGCTATTTCCAGCAAAAGTGTGCACTACTTTCGAGGACCTCTGCCTGAAAGACAGTAGCGTATCTGCCTAGGCTTATACTAAAAAAGTACAGCGCAAATAAAAATATAATGTGTTATCATTTTTAAAACAATAGTTCGTATTGTATTCTGTACTCTTGCTGCAGAAGTAGTGATAGTAATTTAAAAACCGTTAAGTAAACATTAAAATAAGTAGAAATACAAATCTCTTTTGAAGGAACACTAAAGTCTTTTCACTTCCATTCCCGATTATTAGGTTTCTTCTCAGCTTTTAGACGTTGAAAACCTAGGTATTGGCTATTTCGATTCCATTAATCCATAACTAGCTTATATTTGGGCCTGTATTTCACATGCTACTATTTAACAAAATATTAGTCCTAGAATATAGTTTAACAGTGATCTGGAAAAACAATTTTAATATTTAAAACCTAACATGAAACACGTTTCTATTACACACATGCTTTTATGCGGATGATGCCTAATTTTAATAGGCCAGGAATCGTAATTAAATATCCACTAATTCTTCAGCATAAATGGCAGGTTGCGTATTCTCTGTGTATTATATGTTATTACTCTGGAATAAAAGCATTAGAATCATATATCTGTTGTGTTGACATCTGCTATTAAGTTGTAATTTTACAGCATCCAAAAATATCATCAGCCACTGTCAGCAGTACTAAAATAAAAATACTTCTCTTTTTCCAGCCGCAGGCTTTTGTTTTCACTAAATTAGATAAGGGAACAAAGGTAAAAATACATCTGTTTATTCTGTTTTGTTTTGCTTTGTGTAGAGTTTGCTAGATTTTTCAATTTCACGTTACATGGCACATGCCCGCTTTAATCAATACATAGAAATACACCCCTTATATTATATGCTTCGTGTAGGTTTTATCTCGAATTTTATTTCTTTTTTACTTTGCTTTTGTTTCACTTTGTAACATTACTCATTGCCACAAAGCGTTTCCTGTATTGGAAGATTTAACCTGAAAATATCACCTCCATAACGCGCTGCAGAACTCCTGGAGTCTCGTAGTTACAAGAAAAGGAAGACACCTCGATGATATTTATCTACTACAATAATATTGCGTAGTCACTAGGCAATAAAATCTACACCTTATATTCTAAAAAACACAAAACACGCTATCAAAACATTAAACAAAGGTTCAACAAAACTAAAGTGCACTTTAATAATCATCTGTAGTTTACTTTTCTTGATAATAATATTCATTTAACAAAAAGTTTCCGCCTGATTAATAGTTATTGTAATATTTCAGTCATTACAATTTGTAACACTTATTGGAATCACACTTTCTCTATTGTAAGAAGTATTGCAATAAATATTTTTCATTGTGCGCAGTTTTCAGGATTTGCGTCAGTTTATCTCGACTTAATATTTTCGAATTCTTACTACGATAACTTACAGGTTGTCTCTTTAAAAAATATCTTCAATTTTGTGAACCTGCAAACATCAATATTATCATTAATCAAACGAGTTTATCTCACAATGGAATATTCACTCCAAGGACTTGACGCTTTAATACTTTAAAAATGTGCCAATGAAGAACCTTCCTTGACTGTTCTGGAAGTATATTAATAGTTAATAGACTGTTTTAAGTTGTTTCTGCTGAACCGGGAAAATCACCTTTACTGTTTTTGCTTGATTTCCCACAGCCCACATTACTGTTTCTCAAAGCATTCTGTTTCCGCAATAAATAAATTTAATTAAATATACGAAATATACCATCAACTTAGACTAAAATACTCTTAAGGCAGATAAAATATTGTAGGTAACACGTTACAAAATTAGGATTAGTAACTTCTGATGAAATAATTTTTCCTTTTGAAGTAGCTCTCCATAAACTTTCCCACTTTGATACGGTACGTTGTCTAATTTCCAGAGATGTTACTGTTTTAGGAATCTTCTAGATTTGTATTTCCCTATGTGACCTTCTATTTCCATTGAATAGTTCGTATATAAATCAATTGCTTTTTTCCCAATTAAGTTACGCATTCATGAGAAGCATTTATTTTGCAAGCTTGCTCATGGTAAGCTACCATTTTGCACATGATAGGCTGCTTTTTAAGGGAATGTTGTGTACGAGAGGGAGAAATTAGATTAACAAATACAAACTATAATCGAAGTTTAATGTACGTCACAGCTGCATGGACAGGGGGGGGGGAGGTGGGAAAAGGATAATGTAGCGTATTTACCAAACTCCAGTTTTCAACACAAATACTTTGTTAGGAAATATTAGGTGCCTTGATAAATAACTCAGTACATTATTATTGCTTTAAGATTATGATATTGCATCTTAAAAACCAGCAAATAACCTTTCTGCGAACCTCAGACGTCATACACAGAAGGCAAAAGCGAAGTAGGGGAAGGCGGAGAAAGTGGTATTGCCAATCAGTGTTGCCAACACATACTCAAAGAGATAAGCTAGATCGTCGTTCAAAATAAGCCAAAAAGCCTAAATATGAACTGAGAAAAAAGCTAGAAAAAATCTAACGATTTCTTTAGCTATAATTATTAGTTATCAATATTCTATAACGAAGTAATGTTACGTACGTTATTGACATGTTCAATGTTCACCGGCGTCCATGGCTAGTTCTGAACTCGCTGAACGCAATTTAATCTATTCTACATAATAAATACTACTACTTCATTTAGCTTTATGTTAATAACGAATGACATTACTACATTGCCTCATTTAGAAGTGGAGCTGCACTTCCTCTGCATCATCGGGGTCGATTTCGTGAATTTCAGGGAAGAGAATTGAAGTAGTATGTTCCTCTGGTGTTTGTGAAGTACTTGGTGTGTCATCACTCGAACCACTACTATACGAAGCCAATGTCCCTGTTTTATTTAATACTTCGGGGGGAAACTGATAATTTTTACAACACTTGCCCATCCGACGAAGTCCTGACCTGATTGCTGTAATTGAATTTAACATTTGTGTTCCCATTCTGTTACGGAGTTTGGTTTTTATTATGTTCATCATGCTAAAAAGCCTCTCTATCTCGGCATTGGACCTAGGTAGTACCAGCAAAGATACTGCAACGTCAGCTAGCTCTTGAAAGGGATTAACACCCGATGCATCTTTGTAACTTGCCACCTCATGCCAGAAACGCGATGTCTGTGAAGTTTCCTTCCTGGTTACAGTAATTAAGTTCTGCCACTGAAATTCTGCTTTTGTGATTTTCTCAGGAGGAATATTTAAATGTTTCATGACTGGAATAAGGGACTCTTTCACTACTCGCAAAGAATTTTCAACCGACAAGATGGATACTTTTCTTAAAATGTTTACATTATCGGGAAGTCTTGCCTGCAGTTCACAATGTAACTTCAACAAAAAAAAAAAGTGATACACCGTTTCCTAAAATCCTTTTCGTCGTCAGGAGGTAATTTTAAACCCCGAAGTTTCTCCTCCACTTCATAGCCTAAATACGCATGCCAGTCCACATAATTCTCAAGATTATCAATAAGGAAATCTTCTTTGCAAGTTGGAGGTACAAATTTTCTTGCTATACTCTCTACCAAAAGTACTAAATCCTCCAATAATTTACACTGATCTGCCACTTGCGGTTCAAATGATTTATTGACCATTTGAACGTCGCTTAGTATTGGTCGAATGAATAGGAGAAATGCATGATTTTTTGCATCAACATACATAGCATGCAAGAGTGAGGCAGAATAGTCTCTCTTTCTTGATTTGGCTATGCTAAACATAGTCTTGAGTTCAAAGCCATTGATCAAGTAATCTGACAACAGCACTTTCTATTGAAAGCCACCTGATCTGACACACTTGAACAATTCTGTAAGGTTGATGACCATCGTTAATAGCAGCATACAAAGCCTTATATTGACTCTGACGTAAAGCCGAGTGGGTAAACCAATTGTAGGTTTCGCGTATGAGAAAATCCAGGTTTGTTGGAAGATATTGAGCAGCGGAAGAGATTGCCAGCTGCAAAGAATGGCACATGCAGCGTATCATTATGAGCCCTGGACATTCTTGGCGCAATCTAGTGCAAACTCCATTGTTGACGCCTGTCATAACAGCAGCATTATCAACGCCGATACCCTTTAAATTCTTTATGTTTAACCCTTTCTCACGCAATGTTTTCAAAACACAGGCAGCGATTGACTCAAAATCGCAAGATTGTAGCTCAGAAAAAGCTAGAAATGTAGAAATTAACCCACCGTTTCTAAGACTAAAATACACTATTGCAATCCCCAAAATTTTGGTAACACTGATGTCGTTTGACTCGACAATAAGTATGCTATACACTCCAGTCTCTATATCTTCTAGCAATATTTTCTCAAAATGGGGACCTAAAACAAAGTTCACCAACGCACTACATTTTTTCCTGTGCAACTGAAGATTTGCCGCAGTTGGACTGTCACTAAATTTGCAAAGTTAACCAAGGTCGTCAATACTTAATAGTGATGAATGACACGCAACAAAAAGTGAGAGAGAAGCTTCGGCATTTCGTAACTTCTCAGAATCTCTACTTAAGCTAACAAATTGGTTCAACCTTCTTGAGCTAAATGCACTAGATGAAGCTAAATGCTTTTGAGTTTTAGCATGCTGCAAAAGATCACTGCGTTTTGCGCTAAAGATAGCTTTACAAAATTTGCATTTAACTTTATCTTTATCACTCGGCACTTCTAAAAGCCAGTCCTTAAAAGCGGGCTCACTAAGCCACTCCTTTCGAAAATGCTGTTGATATTTTGGAGGCATTTCACACGAATACGAAGTGGTTTGTAGCAATAAAAGTGTAGAATAACAGTTAACACAATGACTAAATATTATCAATCACAGAATCACTATACATGAACCGACCACACCCGTTTTCAATGCACTACCTACTTGCACTTGTAGCACACCGAGATGAGAGTGCGTAATGAAGGGGACGGGAACAACGCAACTGAAAAGTTTCTTTAGGTTTTAAGTTACTGTAAATAATTATATAATTTCTTGAACCATACACAGACCACCTGTACCTGTTATGCTAGGAGGAGGAAAGAGGAACAAACAAATACCATCAGCAATAAGTCTCCACGGGATAAACAGATAGATACGTATTTTAAATAACACACACATACACTCAAAGTTTACTGCCAGTATAAGTAGAAGTGAGAAGCATAAACGCAGTTAATAAATAGCGAGTAGCCTAACTAAAGTCCCGGAAACACCAATATCTGTACCACACGCAATTACTTTGAGGGAAGTAGGCTAGAGAAATCTCTCCGGTGTATGCTGAATAAGATGTTATTGTTTATTCGTTATCTCAAGTCTCCGGTTTGAAGAGTATTTATTTTCCATCCTCTTTATTATCCACCATAGTTTACGTTTTAATAGAGAGTTGTGCTACGATAACGGAACCCAGCTCCCTCATCGCTCTTATCTCGTGCTTCTAACAAAACAGTCATATACTTCTATGGATTAATTTTCTTCGGGGGTGTCCTAATACTGCCTATTTTTTACAAATGCCCTATTAATGCAAAAAAGCTAAAATTCCCGCTAAGCGGGAATAATAGTTTTTTGCCGCTAACACGAAATTTAAAAAAGCTAGATTTAGCGGGAAAAAAGCTAAATTGGCAACACTGTTGCCAATGTATGAAAATCAGGGAACTGTGGATTTTCGCGCACTTTCAACACTATATTGCACTGTTTCATTGCTACAGTGTTTTAGGAACAATAATCCACACACACAAATGTTATTTATTTGCCTAAGTGTGTGCAAACTGTTTTTAATTGAGACAAAGTGCACAAACTTGAGGTACACATGTTTGTATTTCGAGTGCCAATGTTGGCAACAGCTCAACAGGAGAGTGAAGTAATGAGCGGCAAGCGAATGCTCCCATGATGCCATGGGTGAAGTCCGTCGCGAACATTTCGTTAGAATCCCTAAGTTCTTGAGCCTTGCCTCAATTAGGTGCAGTTTACAGAAGTAAATAACGTATTATGTGTGTCAATTATTGTTCCTAAAGGTGTATTCTAGGTGCTTGTACAATAAAACAATGCAATATAGTGTTAAAAGTGCGCAAAAATCCATTTTAAATGTTTTGGTAAACATGCTACCTATATAACAAATATCATCAGGGCTGAATTCATAAGTTGTGAAATAGTACAAAAAGGAACAAAAGTTTTATTTGTGGCAGCTGTTTTCTGCAGAGCCAAGGGCTATATCGCACAACAAACACGGCTGAAACAAATTTGGTCTATGTTTCTATGTAGCGACGCCGTGGACAAGCGGTTAGACCACCTAGGTGGCCCGGGTTCGATCTCAGGGACCCGCATGTGGTATTGGTGGACGAAGCGGCCTCTGGGCGGGTGTTCTCCTAGTTCTCCGGGTTCCCCCGCCACTCGCCACTCATTCCACCAATTGCTCCATACTCATCGATTTCGCCTGCATTTCGTATCATCCTCTTCCTCACTCTCACACCTGCTGCTGGGCTGATCACCCACTTCCAGGTCTTCACTCTGTGTGGTCCATGGGTTCCTCTGCTTCCCGACAGACATCTGACATTGGCTTGTAAGTCCTTAGGGGTGTAAGTCTTACATAAGAGGAGGATAATCAGATAAAGAAGTAGTACTTCCTCTGTATGAAAGGTTTCATTTTGTACACCAGTTGGTATATAATACTGATCTTCTTATCAATTTCCGAAATATTATAAACAACCGTGTTTTCACTAGATATCGAATGTTCAGAAAAAGTAAACTAATACATAGACGCTTTTTTTCATGCCAATATTCTAGTCTGCTAAATCTGTTTACGTTTAGAGGATAAACTGGAAATTCATGCATAATTAACACTATCTGCACGAGAAACGACTTCTGTCTACGAGCATATGTTGCACCACAACTCCCTGGAGCCATATACACATAGCATTTTTTTTTTTTTTTTTTTTTTCGAAAGTGAGAGCTGGCAGGTCATGATTATTTGAAAAGCTTTTTCCTCTGCAACTCTCCTATATGTACACTGCATTACACAGACAATGTTGCAAGGAAATCTTAGTTAATCATGCGTTAGCTCCACCTTTTAATTACTTTGTTATCTGTAGGTAAACTATAATTATTTCTCAAGTGAAGGCTACTTTTCCAACTGCCATTACCGTGACGTGGTTAACCATTTGTACAGTATAAAATTAATTTCATAGGTTGTTGTCACCTTGATATAATGGGTTGAAAGAAACTATTGAAAGGATAGACGTTAACTATTTTAAGCAAGAGATATATAATTTGTTGATGTAATGATGTAATGCTGAGGTAATTATTTTGTGTATGGCAAACCTTAATATTGCGTTCAGTCCAAACGTTTTTCCGATTTTTTTAAAATAGTGAAGCTTTTATTATTAAGAGGAGAGATGCCAAAAAGTGATACCACGCGTCATTCTCCTCTTTTCCCCCTCCACTCACTTTGGCTTAGTGGCGTCGTGTAAGGTAAAGGTGAATAGCATCTGCACCCCTTTGTGTTTCACAAAATAAGAAAAACAGTGTCCAGCGTTAAAAATTACAACCCAAATCCTCCCAGCATTCTTCCTCAGCCTCATATCTATTACGTCACCAGGGTAACTAGGAAGGGCAAAAAGTAACCGCTCTGTTTCCTCTCAATGACGTCACTGATTTATAGTGATGATCCATGGATGATTCTTTTCTACAGTGAAAGGCATCTCCAGAACGTTTTTGGGACTATTTAATCTAGTCTCTTGTGTGGCAGGTCACAGACACTCATTTGACACCACCTTCGTTGTTTAGACCTCAGATAATTCAACAATCAAACAGCTTCTAAAAACTGTTTGGCCTAATAGTAGTTTTTTAGATAGTGAACCTACCATTATTTAGTGATGATCCATTGATGATTACCTTGTGACAGTTATGTTGAAACAGATGTCACTTTCTGACACCTCTGAACTGTACCCCAAAGTCTTTCCCATGTCTGTGAATTACTTTGTATCTAGTTAGCAATAATTTAAAATGTCAACTTTTTGCTGCGTCATAGTGCGATGATCTTCCTAATATGAGTTTTATATACCGTGTATTATTGTATGCTCCAGTAAATGTAATAATTTTGGTTCTTCCTGCATTGTGGAAACCCAATTCTGGATGCAAGTGTATTAATACTATACAAAAAGCAGTGTCTTGAAGATATATTTGACGGAAGTATTAACTGCTGCGCTTTTTTCCGGGTACATTGACAAATGTGAAAATTAACGCATTGAAGTCAAAACTCGACCACCCTTTCGCCGACATGGCATAGCCCAACATGATCGTCATCATTGCGGTATTTCATATTTAATGAAGCTCTAATGTAAAATCAATTTTGTTCAGGGTTAGGCTTATTTATTGGATTACATGTTCAGGGTCAGTTTTCGGAGAGTAAGGTTGGGAAGAACAAATAAAGTGAGGTTTTTTATGGACGCTGTTTAATTGTTACATAAGCAGAGGTAACCAGGATACAGAGTAATTGATAGGAAGACAGTACACAAAAAGAATAACCCCCAGTAGATGAATTTTGGGTAGATGAAAGAGGAAGAGGAAGAGACAGTTCTTTGTTGGATAGCGCAGGTATTATGCCCTTTTGCCGCATGTGACTTTTTAATCAACATCGCATATGGTATGGAAAATAATCCAGATTGCAGTGGGAGTCTTGTGTGATTGTGCTATCCTATTTTCCTTTCGTTCCACCAGGATGAAACTGAGAGAACAATCACAGTCTAGTTTGTAATAGCGGCTTCATAGGTAGCTATGAGAAAGCAGAGGTCTTTGGTAAAGTAATATTAATGGATATATAAACAGTTGCCTTATGATACATTCATGTATACTATACATTCGATGTAGACCCTTTTTAAAAAAAATAAGACTGCCTCTGTGTTTCAGTGAGCAGCGTTCTGGCTTCTCAGTCCAGAGGTCCCAGGTTCAATCGCTAGCTGGAGCAGGACAATTTCTGTTTTCCTACCCTCAGCAGAGTCTGGAAGTATGCATGCGCGAATGAATGTGAGTGTGATTCATGATTAAAAGCCAAGAGGGATAGGTATAGGAAAGATACGGTGGGGGTTCGGCACTGAAGCTAGGATTACTGTACCTATGCTCCCAAAGGGACACATCCGGGTGGAAGGATGAGGTCAGGGGAGACACCGGGCGGCCAGATCCAGACTACTGGTACAGACTTTGACAGAGGACCTAAGGTTTCCCCTGCCTGACGACACGTCAAGGTCTTTAAGTCTTCCGGGAACTTCCAGGCGGACTCCACCCCCATATGCCACCCCCTATCCTTATCTCACGGATAATGAAGGATGGAAATACTTCTGTTCGCATATTATCCCTGCCAAGTTGCACCAAACGCCTTTGTTGATACCTGCGACTTTGAAAGAATAAATGCATGCACGTACCTTATATGCGTACCATAAGCATTCATCAAAAATTGATGTTATGGTACATTTTGATTAGATAGCATTTCAAATTAAACAATAAATAATTATAATCAACATGTATATATTTAATGCAATTACCTTATAATGATTAGGGATAGTTTCAATGGCGTGGACACAATAGTTGAGCACTCTTAAGCTTCATTTTAAAAGTTCTCAAATCCCCGATTTACGTAATAAACTAATAAACTTACATTACGGGTAACATTGTTAAAAAAAAGAAATGGTAACGGTCTTACGTTGTGGACGATGCAAATAATTGTATAGAATGTTTTAAACAGAAAGCTATTGCAAGGTAAATTGATGCAAACAAAGGAAGGGCGATCCAGGCAAGTTTTGTTATACAGATATTTTCTAAACAGGCCAATTACATAACATATACAAGAAAAAAGGTCGTATTCAGGAACTTTAACTGAGGCCTGGTGCCTAGAAGTCGAAAAATATTCCTTGAAAATACGATATATTTAAAGCAAAACGTGACCGGAGGAGCTTTTTAAGCTTAAGGATAGTCGTATCCGTGAATTTTCTAAATACAACAATTTTATGTAATAGTTTGATTCTTTAAAATTTTTAATGCAGAATTCACAGTAAAATTTCAGGCGTATTTTTAAATTAGGAGTAGCTTCGAAGATATTAGCTTTCATTATCTGTTTACCGTTTTGATAACTTTCTTAACGGATGCAATTTTCTTTTTGTTTAAAAAGATTATATTTTGATCATATTTCATGACTAAGCTCATTAATAAACTAAGTCTCTAGTGCTACAGGCCAAGGAGGGCCTTGGCTTGCCGCCCAGCCGCTGCGTCCCCCACCTCTTCCCACTACAGGCGTCATTGGTGGGCTGCAGTACTGGAGGGTGGGACGTAGTCAGCAACGCGAGTCTTCCCAGTCAGTTATGTGGCCTTCGCGACTCATTAGTAGGTACTTATTTAATAAACTGTATAGATGAATTTTGAGCTAGCTTAGTAATTTGGGATAAAATAAATGTTAAATTTGAGACTTAATTTTTTGCTTAGTATTAATCTTCAATAAAATCACAACTAATACAGACATCCATACTATCATTCTTTTGCACCTTAAATTATAAACAGCTATACACATTTAATTGAATATCAAAAAGTACGTCGTGCGGAGCAATTTGAAATTGAGAATATACCGACAAATAACAATCCGAGGAAACAGAGTTAAAAATTACAGCGCTAAAGAACAATGTTTGTGGGTTTACGATGTTAAAAAGGCTAGTTAGTAAGAATATATAGGCCTTCCTCTGTATTTTTCTGCCGCTCTGGAGCTAGTTTAGTATATGAAGATACCTGAGGCTTCTCTTGAATGGGTTATTCACTTTAATGCAAGCAAAAGTATCTTATAGGAATCTAGATTACATGAACATATTTAAATGACTATATGAAATGGTGTTTTATAACAGTAGAACGTGAATGCATGAATTGTGGTAATTTTAGCCTTATTTCACGGATGGGCATTAAGAGAGTTCAAAACTGTACGCGCTTTATCGATGATATAAATGTTTCTCATGATTTTCCTGGCAGAGAAATCTGTTGTGGGTGTCTCGATTTTGGTCTGTTAGCCAATCATCACAACGTACAAAAATCTAGATAATGGAACAATAGATCAAATCACGTGGTTAAAGCTTAGGGAAGTTCAGTAGCGATAGGCATCCAACTTTTTGTAATAAAGCGAACTGCTCAATCGTTATATGTAACGCAACAAAATCTCATCAACGAGAGCTGCGCCAAACCTCGGTACTACTCGGATAAAGTCGGGATACCTTGCTCGAATGAAGGTTTCTTACCGATTCCTCTCCCCGCATTGTAGCTGCCAGTCCCGCTGTCTACACCCATTCACTGCGATATGCACTCCTCAAGACATCACGTACGGTAGCTCGTAATAGGGATACAGTTGCCCTGCAACAAGCGTAACAGTACGGTACATTTATGAAAATAGTCTCCTGTACATCCTGCAGATTGGGAAGCTTCAGTTGCGCCAGCTCTAACAACTGCTCAACTGCACGGCGACCTACCGACAAGAGAAGTGCTAAATGTCACGGTGATCCTGTGGCTACGTATTTAAGATCTGGAGCGATTTGATCCAAAATTGCAAGTAAGATTTATAAAGGTTCGCTGTCTCATAAAACAGTCAGTGGCATGATAACATTCAAATTAAATGATGTAATGGTAGCGAAAGCAACATGCAAATGTGTAATAACCAGAGCGAATCTACTAAACAAAAACAAACGTATTCTTAGATGTTGAACCATTACTAGACATCTCATGCCCTGAGAACAAGCATCTGAAGACTCCCTGAATGGAAAAAAAAAAAGGCATTTTAGAGAAAGCTTCGTGTTTGTATGTGTGTGTGTGTGCACGTGATTACATATCATTACATATCATTGCATATCATTACATATTATTACATACAGTGTTAGGATGTAAGTGCAAACATTTTGAAAATTTAAACCTTAAAATGTACGACCTTTCACATGTTTTTCTCTTAGCCTACCAGTTTTTCTACAAACCTACTGGTCTAGATAGCGTGAGGTTATTGGTTCTTGCGAAAACCATTTGAATAACAACACATCTTCTGTGCCAACTAAAAATCCGCAAATGAAGCAAATATTGATGTAATATTGTTCATTACACTATACTCTATTACCATATACATATGTGCATTTTTACCCCAATAACCTGCATTTCCTTATAGGTACAATGGAAACAGGAGAATACAGTGGGCTTAAGCGAGACACTCATCTTTCGCTGGGTGATGGCTTCGACATTTCATATTCTTTGCATGGCCAGGATCCTGCTCCCCCCCCCCCCAAAAAAAAAAAAAAGAAAAAAAAAGGTGACTGTCTACAATTTGAGAAAAGTAAAATTTTGGAAACTCTAATAAACAACGAATATTCTAAAAAATGGTTATCTCCACAATAAGCCTTTATTTGAATAAATTATGTGTCGAGAACTACCTTAAATTTCATATGCTACAAAGATTTTGTCTATTTCTTACGGTTGGCCAGTTATGCAAAAGTCATCGAGAGGCGAATTCACAGGAAGTTGAAGATGTACATAATTTTAATTTTTCATGAAACTATCTCAAATATATGAAAGTCGTTAAAAGCCTTGTTTGAGAAAGTAAGCATGTTGCAAAATTTTTACCTATAAAAGGTAGCTTGGAGTAGGGTGATTTTCTTGAAAACCTTCCTGCCGCATCCTTGGAATTTGCTGAAGCTTTTATACCAAGTTTGGTGGTTTACAGACTTTTCGTGTTTTAGTTATACTATTCATAGGCACACATCACGTATACAAACACATGCATCTTTTAGATTCAGAGATTCCAAAACATGTATTTGTGGTAAAATCTCGATATCGAATTTTTGGTTGAAATGCAACAGTTGCACTATTTACTATAGGTACTCGCACGCAATGGAGGAGGTAAAAATACTTTTATTTTGAATCACGAGACATCAAAACGCATATTTGAAATGAAATCTAGGTATCAACTTTTTGGTTGGAATGCCTTATGTGTTAAATACATGGCAGAAAAGTAAAAATGCAGTTTTCTTTGCTTCCAGTCTATATGAAAACATTTATTTCCAGTAAAATCTCGTCAATATTTTGGGAAACACAATACTTCATGTACTTACTATAAGTGTTAAGTGGAGAAAATAAAGCACCAGAAGCTGCTTTCAATGTGCGACTCTGCCTTACGATGTGGTAAAATAAGCCTGCATTTCTAGCTGAGCTTTAAGGAGTGAGGTTTGGCGTTTTTGTGCTGAGTGAGCCACAAGTAACCAGGCATTTGTGAAGCATTCATAGGTCTTTACTCTATCATTTAGGTGTAATGTTCCAGCAGAGCACACATATTTATTGTGTGTTTCCCTTTCCTGTTCTTATACACGATTCTTGCAAGATAGATGTCCGCTGCGAGTGACAGGACTTCTTGGCAGAGCGCCAGAGCTCGTTTCTTACATCTGGTTCGAGAGAGAACAGAATTTCTCCGAGACTAAATTCCCTTTAATGCAATACCAACCCTTTCTAGTTCACTGGCATTTACACAGCAAATCTTGCTGCAGTCTTGGGAGCAGATCAACTTGAGATTCTGTATGTGTTCCCATCCCTGCTATACAATAGTATACTTTTAAACCCCCTGAAGCCATTCTTTTGTTGAACAGTATCTATATTTCTTTCTGGTTTGGAGTACACTCAATATTTTGTAACTATTGCCTTTAAAGCTATGAAGAGTGTAGCGGGATATTATTATTGATGAACACTTGTAAACGATGTAAAAATAAGAAATAATCTAAATTCTTTCTTATGTGTATAATGCTGAGCTATGGACAAAAGAAGTGTAATATCTTAAATAAAATAACGAAAGCAAAAGGATAAGGCGTGGAAGAAGACAAATATTAGAAATCCTTAAGCAAAGTCTGGTCAAGAATACCAAAACATCATTGTACGAGTATAGAAATTATATTTTATAATTATATTTTCAGGACAGTAACAAAAAATAACTAAAGAGGAAGTTCTCACAAGCCTGGAGAAAGTTTTGCAGCTTAAGCTTCATCCAAATGGTCAAGTTGCAACACACAAAAAATGAAACGAGAAATCCTAGACAGTTGAATCTTTCCAACACTAATATACGAGCACAAACATGGACAATAAGCCAGAGAGCGTCATTACAGATTACCCAGAGAAGATGGGAAAGAAAACACTACATGCATCAAAAAGAGCCCGTATAAGCGATAAGAAATAAGGAGGCCGCGACAGCAGCGCAACTAGCGAAGTGGAGATGGGCAGGTCACACAGTAAGGCCCAACAACAATCGCTGGCCAAATATAGTAAACATGTGGGACCCAAGAGAAGGAGAGAGGGGGCCGGGACGCTGGTAGCACCTGAACCAGGACGGGAGAAGCCGCAATGCCTGGAAGCCCCACGAACATCTGCTCAGCAACCTACACTCAGTGAGACTGAGTGCCAAGCAAGATGGTAAACATCGGAATATGACAGTTACAGAGAAATAAAGGGGTCCTTTTATCAAATTTGACTTAGATTAACTAATACTACATTTATTTTTTTAATTCTGTCTCATTTTTATATATTCTATTTCAAAAGCTTTAAAAGTTTTTGTACGAATATGAGATTGTCAAGAGAGTGAGACTCAAGCCCATAGAGCTGGGGAGTGAAACTGAAAATATGTGGGTTAAGACAAACTATCAAAGCCAAAGACCGGGAAATTTTACATTCGTAACTCAAATGTGGGAAAAACATACTGAGGTACCCTCCTTTTAGGTGGATTAAATGTTATTGGGAAAGGTAGAATGAGGCTGAAAAATTCTACGCCGTAGCCATGATTTGAACCACGCATATTCCGGTCTCCGTCTGGAATTAGCTACCATGGCAACGTGCAGACACGACATTAAGTTCTCCAACTCACTCGCATTTTTCCCGGTAAACCACAAGATCTCAAATTCATATGAGATAACATACCCTAATGGCGACTTAACATTCTGTAAGTAATTAAATTCCGGTCTACTACTTTAGCGAACTATAAGGTCAATCAGTACAAATTAATTGTGCTTCCCCTCTAGTCGTGTGTAGGACAAGGTTGTAAAGATTATTATTATTATTATTATTATTATTATTATTATTATTATTATTATTATTATTATTATTATTATTATTATTATTATTATTATTATTATTGTTACTGTTATTGTTGTTGTTGTTGTTGTTGTTATTATTGTTGTGTTGTTATTGTTGTTATTATTGTTGTGTTGTTGTTATTGTTGTTATTATTGTTGTGTTGTTGTTATTGTTACTGTTGTTGTTATTGTTACTGTTGTTGTTATTGTTACTGTTGTTGTTATTGTTACTGTTGTTACTGTTGTTGTTGTTACTGTTGTTATTGTTGTTACTGTTGTTATTGTTGTTACTGTTGTTATTGTTATTGTTATTATTGTTATTATTATTGTTATTATTGTTGTTATTACTATTATCATTTAATATATGGAAAATGAGCATACCTGATTTGTTTAAGAAAATTACAAATAATGAATAACAGAGTCGATAGTATCCTTGAAAAGGTGTTCAGATAGAAACACAAAGATAACAAAAGAGAGAGAGAGAGAAAGAGAGAGAGAGAGAGAGAATGCAAATTGCTAGTTGCTAGAGAAACCCAACAATATACCATTCGTAGAAGAATGAAGACACCATGAAGATCGCATTAGGGGAAAACACGTAAAGAATATAAGAAGTACATTGTTATTTTCATTTAGAGCGACGAAACGAGTCAGAGAAGCTACGGTTACAGACATGAGTCGGTCAGTGTGTCAGTAAGTGCGAGACAGCTGTGTGTGTGTGGTGCTGTCGTCGTGAGACATATTGCGTCGAAGTGAAGAAGTTTTAACGAGTGTTGAGCGACAGGTCGTCGGAGTTATTGTTTGAGAGACAGAGCATGTGAAGAAAGATAGTCAAAGTTACGTGAAGAAAACAGTTGCGAATTGTAATATTACGAAAGCCTGTAGACAGTGTTAACGTCAGTAGAACAAAACTGCGTTGTTGTGCAAAAGTTTAGAAGAAAAATAAGACGATACAAAAGCAACTGCACTGAATTTTGTCGTTTTGTCACATTAAAATAAAACAATTTCTGTAAGTTTCAATCTGGAATAACATGAAGTGGATCGAATAATTAAGGATAGTTCGAGCAAGAGTAGTAGAGAAGGTCGTGTGAGTGCATCCCATCAGTATTTTTAGCCATAAAATAACTAAATATATGACTCTAGTATAAAAGAACAACAAAGCATGACAGATTAAAAAAAAAAAAACAACTGTACATAAACTCTTTTTAAGGCAGTAAAGTAAGCACAAAGTTTTTTAAATAATGATTACGATGATGATACATGATAGTGATGGTAGTGATAATAGTTGTGTACCTTATCTGAACAAAGATTCAAACTCGTGTACTTCAGGTAAGCTATTCGTTACAACAGAACTGTCGGCGTTTAAAGGCGTTATTTGTGCTGCGCGCAGTTTAAATAACGGTTTTTAACCTTCCAGCTATGATAAAACATATAATTACTGCGGCTATAATTTACTGCTTCGCAGTAAAACACAAGGAACTTTCCATATCCTGGATTAGAGCAATAATTCTTTCTTACGAATGCAAAATTTTATAAAGGATAAATTAAACGATTTTTACTCCTAAATTTAAGATAAGATCTTAATAGATGCTAGCACCGTACGTGCTTGAAAACAAAAGGCAACTAACATAAAACAAAGGCCAACCGAAACAGTATTTTGTTTACTGGGTAAACGGATGCTTCAAGATTATTTATGTTAGTATGTGTTTCATTGGCTCGTAAAAATGACCAAGGTTTATGGTTTGCAGCGATGTATCTCTTTTTAATGCTCTAATGATTTTTATGGACTTCAAATTAGAGTAAAATACACCTCGTAATGCCTTTATGGTCCTAAACGGATACAAAAAATGACCCTAAAACTGAAAATAGCTGGTTTTAATTTTCGCTGTTGCCATAGATTTTTGTCATAAATATACGTAACAGCATCCCCCAGCGAGGGTAATTATTTCATTAAATATTGCCTATGCTTGGACCCAAAAGAACAAAAATGAAATCTGTCACCCATCACTTTAGTTTCTTTTGTTCTACACTGCAGTTTTGCTTTTAAGAATTGAAGGACTTGCCACAAATTGCTTTGCATAATCGAGCTATTAAATTTTTGCGAAAGAGGTATCACTGCTGTTTATTCGCTCAATGTCCTATATAATCCCGCTGATGCATGAACTTGTCTTTTAAGCCCTTTGTGTAACATTTTAACCTATAAATTGAAAGAAAAATAACCCGTTCCACAATCGTAATAACACAAATAACTTTACAATATATCATAATAATTAAGTTATTACTAGTAATGGCGATATCCATATAACCCACCCTTTTTCATTTATTGCTTAAATTTGCTAAAAATAAATCCTGAAACCTTTTTGTGCCAACTCATTAAGAAAGTTGTCTTTTTGAATCGCTTCACCGAGCGAGGTGGCGCGCCGCACAAAAGTGTGTGACTCGCATTCAGCAGGTCACAGATTCGATCCCGGCGACCGCGGCTCTGACTTGGGTTTTCTGTGGCGAATGTATGGAGCTAAATTTCTCACCATGATTTCCTTTCCATCATTTTGCTTCACTCCACTTCCTTATGATGATGCCCGACAGATGACGCGGATGCTGCGCATTGTAACTTCTCCGCGCTAGGTGGACGATGGTTGGACGCTCTCATCCTGGGGGGACGGGGGGGGGGCGCTTGTACGACACCGGTCCCGCAGGATGGGGACTGTCGCAGGGACGAAGAGGTCTCAGCATTTGTTAGGGACTTCCGCGCGTCTCTGTAGCCGTTTGCCTGCGACACTGTGATCATCCCCCGGTTCCATCACTTCATCCCTTCCTCCTTAGGGTGTTAGCCACAATATATCTGTGTGGAGGTCGCAGTGCGTGAGGTGTCCCCTCCGTGTGTATCCTTTACCCTTTTTATGAATTTATGCGTGTGTGTTCTGGTTATTTAATATTCATTTGCCTATATCAGGTATATGGCTGATCAGAAGCCTGAATAGATATGTTGGGGAAATTAACGTACCTGGTTAGAAGTTCAGATAGTGATTTAAACAGTGAATCTGCAGAACACAAACGGTCGTTACTTCCTGGATTAACCTTACGCATGGTAATAAGATATGTGCCAAAAAGGTTAACGGAAGTTAAAATAAGTCTTGCACTCAATTAAAAAAGCTAAAACTTTGTAGTATAGCTGCGAAAATATTATAGTGTATTGCTGAAAAGTTTATTTAGAGCATTAAGCTTGCGGCCACAGTAACCACGTGGAATTTTACTTTTTCTGATATTATACTCAAACCAGAACAAGTATAAGTTTGTAGCGATGAAGTTTCGAGTGCGCTCCTGAATCCAAAAAGGCAAAAAAGAGCTCCTATAGGTTTTACATTTTAGTTGGACACCTTCTTAAGGTGGAAGATGAACACTTCTGAGGAATATTCCACACCCTAGCTGTCGACTTAAAAATAAATAAAAATAAAAAAACTCTTAGCATTTCACTTTTTAAAAAAATGTTCAAACGACTTTGACTAAACTACTCTTATGTAAAGCAAGAGCTGAAACTTTTTTAACGATATAATTAAATTTTCTCAGGCTCTTAGCCAGATAGTTTACCCTGAAGATGAAGATGATTAACACACGCAAAACTCGGTTTGAAGCTATTTACCTGGTCGCACTCTGGAATTACTATTATGTAGGCTATTCTCAATTTCTGAAAGTCCTTTGGAATTTTATCCTTTTGGCCCTTATTTTTGAACGGCCTTCAATCTCCGACGCTGATATTGTACTTAACTTATACTCTCCTATGTCTTTCACCCGTTCTTTCCCAGTTCCATAGTTCTGATGTAGGGGTTATATGCTTGGCCAAATGAAAAAAATTAAAAGTTGTTACACTTCGAGCATTTTCAATTATGAAATGCTTGAAGTTTCAGTCCATCTTTCTCAACATCCCCAAAATGTGTAATTAGAACATTAAATTAGCTTGTAGACTAATTGGAATAGGTTGTCTATTGTACGCTGATTGCGTAACAAGAACATAAAGTGCAACATCCTAAATAGTGGAGCTTCCCTTGCAAATTATATATCGCTAATGAAAATGTGAAAATTTACATTGTGAAACTTCAGTTTGTACGAGACCAACAGATAGGTGGGACGGTGAAGTTTGTCACCAAGAGGCCCACAGAACTGTGTCCCTACTTTATAAACTTGTTCCAAACTTTGAAGAACGGGATACTAACAGCCCAGAAAGGAAAACTGCACGCTCTCGAGTGGCAAGAATATGGACGTTCTCCAAGTTCTAGTGAAAAACCCCCGTGTTGGAAACTCTGCGTGTCCTCTTCAAGAATGTGATTTACACGTCTTTTGAATAAAGCTGGATGGCAGCTCCAAGCTCATTATTATTCTCCGCAGATACTTTGACAAGCTATCCAAAGTGAAATATACAAGGAGCGTAACTCCGTGAGTTTTAACAACCATTTCTTATCCTACAAATATTGCGGTGGTGTAACCAGAAGGAAGACTTGAATATTGCATAGAGGTATTCTTGTGTATTGTTTATATCATATAATATTTTATAGGCAGAATTAGGACAAATATCGACAGCGGGGAATCAACGTTAACTATCACTCTAACTAGTACATGTAATGTCATACTGAACACACGAATCCAGGGCTGTAGAGTTGACAATCAATAGTTCGATTGTAGTATGGGCAGTCTGACACATCTCACATCTGTGGATAACATAATCTAATAGCAAGGTCAGGAAAAATGTTAGGATAAATGATCAGAGAGCTTGGCATAAAAACAGCGAAGTAGGACTCGAAAAAGAAAAAGAAAAAAGACCCATGGATCACAAGATCCCATCCAATGACATCAACCACACTCAAGTATGTGCAGCAGTATGTGTACCTTGGAAAAAGCATCTCCGTAAACGAAGACACAGAAGAGAGTGAAGTCAAACGCAGAATTGAACAAATTCTAGTCGCTTGAGTTTCTACTCATAGACAAGAGACCAAAAACAACTACAAAAGCAGAAATTCTAGACAAATATGTTATGCCAACACTGCTTTATGGCTGTCAGACATGGTCCTTGACAGGAAAACTGAAAGAAAACAACACAGCTACAGGTGTGTCAAATGAGAACGGAGCGTAAGGTTCTAAAGGTTTCACTAAGGGACCTAATCAGGAATGAGGAATTTAGAAGGATAAGAACGCATGATGTAGTAGAAAGGGCAGAAAAACTAAAATGAAAATGGGATGAATATGTATCACGCATGGCCACCAGAAATGGATGCACCGCATCACAGTATGGGACCCACGAGAAGGACGAAGAAACTGGGACGCCAAAAGACTAGATGAGGAGACATGTTTCGAACCAAAGAATGGTCAAGAGTCACAAGAAACAGAGAAGCATGGAGGCAGCTGGAACCCAAGTCACAATGAGTGCAAAATTTGTTAAAGTGCAGAGTGGAAAGGTTTTATGATTGAAAATATGATTAGGAATAGGAGGGCAGTTCAGCAACACAACAAAACTCCCAAAGATTCGCTCGCTTTCGGAGCTTATTTACGTGCTAGTCCATGTGTAAACAGGAGACCTTTATCCTTATGAGATGTCCTTAGGCTAAGTTTATTATTATTATTATTATTATTATTATTATTATTATTATTATTATTATTATTATTATTATTATTATTATTATTATTATTATTATTATTATTATTATTATTGACGAGTTCAGTGTGTCAGAATCATCACATGCTGTCACATTTAAAAGGTTATTTGAGGAATTTGCTAAAAATAATTTTACGTGAATGGAGAACACATACAATATAGATTGTGTTATTCACAAATACATAATTGTAAAGAAAATTTTTGACCTATGGATCACGTGTAGCTGACTGAAGTACGATTAGTCACTGGGCATAGAGTTCAAAGACCATTAGAAGGCAACTGCTTCCGCCATTAAGGTCAAGATCACTGTTTTGGGACTGTGAGGGTGCCTTAGGCAGCACCGGTAATATGTCAACACGCTAACCAAACTCAAGAAGCGCATCTAGCGATCTTAGCCCCAGAATAACCCAGGTGATTTCTTGATTCAACATGATAATGCCTGGCCTCACACAAGTTTGAGGACTTCAGTACACAGGATTTGACAGTGATATTCCATGCACCCTGCAGTCCTGACCTAGCTCCCTTAGAGTTTCACTTGTTTGGGGTATTAAGGGATGCCACTGAAGATTGTAGACAGTTTGACGATGATGAAGAGAGATTAGCGCAGTGAAAAAAAATGGTTTCATAACTCGAACAGGAGTGGTACCAACAGAGCACACAGATCATTGTATATCGCTGTGGGGCAGCCATAGAACTGGAAGGAGATTACTTGGAAAAATTAAAATTGCAGAAGAAGCTCATTCTTTCTTGTGTGTAATTTTCATTTTGTGGAATAAGTAATTGTTGAAGAAATAAAATGTGGTGCATTATTTTGGGCGACCCTCGTAAGAAGGCAGAAGAACGAGAAAATTTCGTCCACCACTATAAGCATAGTTTTTTAAAGAGCTGTGTAAAACGATGTTACATATACTTTGTTCAGTCTTTTGAGACAGTGGAAGCAGAGAGATAACCTTCCACTGTCTCTAAAGACTGAACAAACTGCACCAATGTGTCATTTACAAACTACCACCCTGAGTTTAAAATCTTCATTAGGAAATGCACTAAACTATTTGACAAGCAAACACTTGAATGAGAAAATAATACAATACGTAATGTTCCAAAAGGTTAAAAGACGCCGATATGGCCTCCGATGTTAAAGGTGGCATATAAATGGAACAATTAAAACAAATGTGCCTCCGGACATCATTCAACGAATGTAGTTTTCACACGATGGTGTGACAGCACAGTTCAGCGGATAGTACATAATTTACTGAATGATACATTACCGCATTGATAGATTGGTCGAGTAGGATTCATTGCGCGGCCTTCTCAATCTCATTATTCGAATCCAATGTATTTCTTTTTCTGAGGACATTTAAAGTCTGGTTTATGTGACTCTTGTACCCGATATTTACATTCGGAACTGCACTGGAATTAACAAAATACAAAACGCCAACAATGTGCAACCAGTGTGTGATAGCATAGAACGCCGCTTAGAGCATCAACGCAGAAGCCACTTCTAGCAATGTAACTTTCAAATTTTGTCTTGTAACGATAATTTATTTTCATACATACTTTTATTTTTTTACTCTTTAAATGTTGGAATGGTACCCCATATATTTGACCCCAACAAACATACATCCAATATATTAATAGGTAAGTATTGAATGAAAGAACTTCTTTTGTGCAGAGAATGGCGTTTCACAATTATATATGACTTCTGCCTTTAACAATATGAGGAATATATGGTTGACATTGAACAAGAGCTGTGTTGTTGCTGGCGTCTGCTCTCCCAAATATTGCCCCTCCCTGATTTACCACCCTACATGTCCCCTATGTTGAGGGCTTAACGGAGCGAAATAAAATGGGATTAAGCTGCCGTTGTTGTAACTCCCTTTACATACGGCTATGGTGTTGTAATTATTTATAACCCTTTTAGCACCCCATCCCTTCGGGTCATGCTGCAACAACAGTCGCACACCACGTACAATTTTACTTTTCAATCCCCCTAGGGGCCTGACACTTCCTTTTCTAGGGAAGGAGAATCGTTTTGTGTGATGTAGCAATTTGTGCCAGTTTGATTGAATCGCGTTGGACTCAAATTGCATTACCCATGTTGGTTGGTTGTCTATTCGACAGAAGTCCCTCCATCAACAAGATAATCACTAGTGCGGAAAGATTCTTTGCGGGTATTCGAAATACGGCAGCTTTTAGACCTCGACAACTATTTTAAGATGATCCTGATATATATGAACTTGTATAATATTATGTCAGATGAGAGAGAAAATGAAAGAATATATAAAAGGAAACGTCTCGATTCTAGAACAACAGGCAGACCTAAAATGGATGAGAAGATAATATAATCACAGGTCTCAAATGTTTGAAAATAAAAATTTGGAGCAAACCAACTAACGCAGAGTAGAAAAATACTGCATAGAAGGCCGAAACTTCCACCCAATGAAGTTAGCCTGTTAAGATTTCTAACATATATAGGTCTACATGCTTGCAAGGGAACAATTCAAGCTAGCTGCTAGTAAAAATGTTTATTTTCTCTTGTCTGTCGGAAATCTACAAACCAAAGTTAACTATAAGCTTGTGTTCTAATTTGGATTACTTTTAGGAGCATACCCTGCACTAAATGGCTGTATAACACTAATACTATTTTTGCTTTGTGCTTCATTTAAAGACTTTCTCTGATAAACAACCAAAATATTTTGATAAAAACGAACTTTTGTTAAAATAAATAATACTTGTTCAACGTATATGGAACTTGCAAGGGAACGAGTGAGTATTTAAAAACTAAAAGGGCTTGTTTCTCACCTCTGAATTACTTAATGTAAGGAGATGTCGCACGCTTTCAAATACTTTCAAATTATGCTGTTTTTTTCTGCTCAAAAGCTTTCTCTGTATTCTCACCAGGAAGATATGAGATACACAGATAACAGTTTACAATGATATCAGCTAATATTACAGTGAACATTGGTTTCTGGATTTGCGACTGACAAGAAAAGAAAAAAATTATACTCCAGTTAAACTTGTGTTCTAATTTGGATTACCTTCATCAGCATGCTATGAACTGTGTAGTTGCATAACATCAATATTATTCTTACTTTATGCTTTGTTTCTTTGCTGAACAGCCAAAATATTAGAACGAATACGATATTTTCTTAATGGCTTCATCTGTGTTGTCCTCATTAATATCTTTAACATGATTGGATGCAACGAGGAGGCGCATTTTCTGAGCTTAATACACTTTATTAATTCCTCTGGAACTACATGATATATACACGATTTATGGAACCCGTATTGTCATTGTAGAGAACTTTAATAGCACGAATTATCAGTGTAGCATCTGAAGTGAAGAACATCCCGGATTCTTTGAAAGGTGTATCGCAAAGTAAGTCTGGAAGTCATTGGACAGGTGTTTAAACATTTGCTCCAGTAAAGAGACAGTTATGCTATATTGTTGATTGTTAAAATGGAAATTACTGCTTTCCTTTGCCCATGTGTTAGTCTTGTTAAAGTTACCTACATATTCAGATCGACTATATGATTGTACATTCTGTTGTTATGTATCTAAGAACTCCAATTCCTTCCTGCAGGATCGACCAGTCACTTTTGCACAGAAATAGTGCCACAGTAAATGAGTTCTTTCAGAAAATATTTTGACAAAATGACAAAAATCAGTCCAGCTACTTTTCTATTACTTTATCTTCTAAACTTTTATCACAAATACAGTTTTCTTTTCGTAGTTTAGTCTGCAATCTTTTCGGCTATTACCACTCAACTGTTGTTCTCATAACCTTGCTAATTCCTTTCGGTGTCTTTCTTCATTTCCTTCACCTCTCATATCCTAATTACGATGTTACAATCACTTGCGACGCTCGTCGAACCTTCTCACGACATACCAGCACGACAGACACACACACACACGCACACACACGCACACACACGCACACGCACACACTCACAAGCACCACTTACTCGCTGACAAACTGATCAGCTCATGTCCATAACTCAACTCTAAAACTCACTGCTCTGCTCTTCTCTGGACTCCTTATATCCTGCGGATGACGTCATACGGACTTTTCTCGAGCTACGCACACACATGCGCCAGAAAAGACACAGCTATAAGTCTCGCAAATGCTCTCGAAACCTCTTTTGTTTCTGTCGCTTCAATTGTTGATAGTCACGTACACACAGCAGTCCACGAGGCAGCCTGACCTTGAACATCCTCGCCCGCCCGCCCGTCCGTCCTTTGCTGTGCGCCGAGTTCGACGTCACAATATTTAGCATAGCTCTCGGAAGGGCAAGTTGCTATGGCCAGCTTTTCAACAATTTGTGATAGAAAAATGAGAATATGCTTAGCTGAAGCATTGTAGTATATCTCTTGGAAGAGGCATGATTGCTTTTCAATATTTTATGTTACAAGTTAAGAGCAGTGCGTGACGGAAGACGATGCAACATGCCTCTCGGGAGGGCATGTTACAGGGTTAGCTTTTCAACAATTTATGCTATTATACTACTGAATCATTTTAAGTATTGCAGCATGTCTTTCAACCAGGGGTATATGTTAGTAAATCTTAGGATGACCAAGTAGCAGTGTCCCCGTGGTACTCATTGTTGGAGTTCTTCCTAACCACACAAGCATTTGATCCTACACAGCCTGGTTGTAATGGGCGCGTCTCTGTCCCCAGAGACCATGTGATGGTTACTGAATGCTAATACATCCAGTGAGCTATCAGGTGAGCTTTCTAGAGTCTTCTATATCAAACGAGCGTGAACGACGTTTCACGGCACACAATATTAACAATAGTAACAACATGACATCCCTTAATAATTCACACATAAAGATCCGTAGTTTAGTTAGATTCTATCTTTCCAATCTTTGTCGAAGCACGACTAGTGTGAAAGAACAATTCATTGTCATAGATTGACATAGTTCGGTAACATATGAAGTCCGGTATACGTTGTAGGTCACCATTAGAGTATGGTATCTCATATGGATTTGAGATCTCCCTGTGGTTTATCGAAAAACAAAAATGCCAGTCAGGTGATTTTATGTTGTGTAGGCATGTTGCCAAGGTAGTTCAGTGGTTAGAGCACTCGCGCTATGGCATGGCATAGAGTGTTCCAGTCTCTTTGCTTTTCCATACATTGCCCTACACACGGCTAGTGTGAAAGGACAGCTAATTTCCATGTTAAAACATGTTTTGAAATATCTCCAACTAGAAATTTGTCGGCCTAGTTTACAAACAAGTTGTATATCTTTATAGCGCTACAACCATTCACTCCCAATATGTATGGATACGAAATAGTCTTACAGCCAAATCATCCACGTTTATTTCATCTCAAAACGTGTCAGATGAATATTGTGCTGAGAAATTAGGGAAAAGTTTGGACTAAAGCCACAATAAACTTATATAAATTATTTTAGAGAATTAACTATTCATACTCTATGCTCATTTTATATTTTTGAGGTAATAAACTGTTAATATTTAAACATAATGAAAATACGACGAAAATTAACAGCCCGATTCACAACCATTTCACTATAGGCCAACATATTTCCATATAATTTCCTATAGGCTAGAGTTGTTCAAAATGAAACACACGGTAGCAGTCTGTACTGTTTATAATAAGCAACAAACTCCATTCAACAAATACGAGATACAAAAGATTTTAGAAGGAATCTAAAAACATCTGATGTGTTGCACTTGCATGACTTTCTCTACTCTTATACTAACAATTCTTACAAACTCATATTCCTCTTCTTTTTCATGTTAGACGAACTAAAGATTTACAGAAATTATGCTATTGCTCATTTCCTTGTGGGTGCAAGGGGAATGTAGGAATACTCTAGGCTTTGAGCGATAGTCTAATCTTTAAAAGCTCTTTGCACAGCTAAGGTATAAAAGAGTGAATAATGATCTTCCATTTGTGGAAAGTATGAGTATTGTAAAACTCACACAAATAACAAGAAACATCTCTGAAATGGTTAACCAAAAAAAAAAAAAAAAAAAAAAAAAAAAAAAAAAAAAAATTGCGACATAAATTGTAAGTTGTAACAAGATCTACATTTTTTGTACATTAAGATTTACTTTATTTCTTACGGTATACTAGTTATGTAAAAGTCAAGAGTAAACAATATTACTGAACTATAGTGAGAAAATTCAAAATATACATTTCATTTGCTATAAAAGAATCTTAAGCATGTAGCTTTTTCGAGAATATAAAAATTTTCGAAAAATGTGCCATGTAAAGGGTAGTTTAGGGTAGATGAATTTTCTTCAGAATCTTTCTGTCATATCCTTGAAAGACATTAAGCTTAAATACCAAGTTTGATTTGTAATGGGCTTTTTGTTTTTGAGTTATGCTGTTCACAGACAAACATACACACACGGACCTCTTTCTAGAAATGGTTTTTTATTATTGTTATTATTCAGGAGGCCTTAAAACATATATTTGCAATCTCGACGTCGAATTTTTGGGTCTAATGATACAATAGTTCTACTTGCTATATGTAGTATAAAAAGTAAAAAGGTACACGATCCAAGGATGTTATTATTTAATAGACGAGTCTATAAAGTACTGAAGCATTACGCCTTTGGAGTGTAAATATTTTTTCCTCTACTGGACCAAACAATATAATGATTGCCTTAATAATAAAATTAGTACCTACATTTACCTTGTAATGATTCTAAGATTAAATTGTATTTAGGCGAATCTTATTTACGGACAATGCCATGAATCCTGTAATTTTAATGGGCAGATAAGTAAATACATAGAGGAAGTGATTCTATCCAATTTTCAATGTCACTTCGCTTTTTACATCTATTTAACGTTCACTGTGACTTCATTTAGTTGACATTTTCACCTCAGTAATGTGAACTGGTTCAGCTGTGATTAAATTAACGATGAATATTCGTGACTACTAAAGTGGGCAAGCAGAGCAATAACTAATTAATTCAGTGCATTGTCGTGTAGTCCGTATCAAGAGTTATAAGGGCCCATTAACTTATACGATGTACAAACTGCAAGCTAAGGACAGGCATAAAGGAAAGGGTTGTGCTGATTTAAACAAGAAGGCTGGCAGAATATTGCTAAAGAAATCTACACAAGACGTCTCGTTGCGTATTCATTCCTATAACGATGTGTAGACTGCAAACTAGAGATAACTACAAACCGTATCATTACCAGCTAAGCACTTTGGAACAAAGGAGAAGTTGTAAGGTTAGGATTAACGGCAGAAAAGGGGATTTCTCTAATCTCCAGAGACCTGCGCGCTTGCTAGAGCGATAGACTAGAACATTTGCTGGGGCACAATGACCACTATCGCTACCTTTGCTCATTCTGCCTTTCTCCTCTATTATTTTACATCTTCTTATCGTGTAGTTCGGAACTCTGATACGCAATGAAAGTCAAAACTTTACAAATGACAGATAATTTAGTTTATAATTACAAATTCGTAAGCATTCCTCACATTCATTAAAGGTGATACTTCTCTGTAAGTTACGGCATCTGCGATACACTTTCATTAAGAAATATTTTAAAATGAGGCACTAAATGATTAGTTTTATAACGTGTGGAAACCGCAATCATTGTTTGGAAGAATAGATGAATTAATTCAGCATGTTTATTAGTGCCTTATTTCTGGTTTATTTATTAATTTAAATAAAATGTGTGGGTTGGCTATATACATCATAACTATGGAGCTGGAATGCATCGACAACTTAACTGGCTGTTTACGGTGAGCTGTAATATTTTAAGAATTAAGTATACTCCGTTTCAGATTCTGATTGCTAGAATTTGTTGAAGTTTACAGGGTAAAATTATTGTAGAATTGTGCATATTTTAACATATTTTGTTATTTTGTAAATTTCAAGTAAGTTAGAGCATAGAAAAATGTACACAGTCTCCTAATCATCTTAAAACAAATCAATGTTTTTAAAAAAACCCTAATTATTTTCAGACTTTTATTTTCAATAGTTTCAGAGAAAAGGAACCTATTATCTGAATAACTTTTACTTGTTTAAGATAGGGATTTTCAAATCTATCTGGAGGCCCTTAAACATCTGGGTGCAGATACGGTGGATATTGGAAGAAGGACCAAAAAAAAAAAAAAAAAAAAAGAAGAAGAAGAAAAAAGGGCGAGTCGCGTGTTTAAAAGCGTATCACTGTATACAGGCCTAGAAGTTCCAGTCTCTTTCTGTGACATCGCGAGAAAGAACTTCAAAAACCGAGTAAGATGAAAAATTCAAACAAAAATCGGCAGATATCTAAAAATTACTGGTGTCACAAAGAAGTAAGTTAAGTGAATGGTGCTTTTTCAAGATA
The DNA here is from genome assembly GCA_030765045.1 of Tenodera sinensis. NCBI lineage: Eukaryota > Metazoa > Arthropoda > Insecta > Mantodea > Mantidae > Tenodera > Tenodera sinensis. The sequence continues at coordinate 52,646,715 of CM060967.1, forward strand.
TCCATATGCTTCTGTAGTAAGTTTTTGTCTGTCTCTTAAGGTTTATAACTTTTACAAAATTATACAAGTTCCTTATGATTGAAGATAACTTCAAGATGCAACCTAAGATGTAAATTTTTTAAAATTTTGTTTTAATCTTTTATAATCTTATATGGTCCATTACAATCCATAATACTACCTGTATATAAATTGTGCTTACCGTCTAGTACCGTCAAAATAAAAAAGTAGCATTCTCTTTGTAAACGATAGTTTAGAAAGCGAGTACTTTTGAAAATATTCGTGGTCGTATTTCTGGAGGATACTGTATGCTCTGACTTCCCAACTCGGAGGTCTGGGATCTATTTTGAGCTTCAATCAGCCATTCTCTATCGCTCAGAGTTTCTGGAAGTATGAACAAGATAATGATACGACTAAGGTTGAAAACCTAACACTTAGTGAACAATAACGTCCATTACTTTTAGAAAGTAGAAAGAGCTATAAGATAAAACAACAACAACAATAATAACATAGCGGATAGAAGAGAAAGTGTGAGCTCTCCCGCTAGTTTACTGCATGATCAGTGGTCCCGTGGCAACTGACCGAAACTGTGGCGTGGCGAGCGCAGTCGCCTCAAAATGCGGCCGAAATGCCTAGTATATGATTTGGAAGTACAGACATAATTTTATACGTATGTGTTGTGTGTTGTGAGTAATTAAGTATATAACTTGTGAAATAGCTCCTAAGTTTGTGCATAAATGTGTGTGTTCTTCAAAACGTAAGTTTCAAGCAACATCAATATAATTGATTAAAAATGCCAACTTGTTTTGTACCCGGGTGTCGTTCAGGATACAGAAACTGCTCAGAAGCTAGACATGTTTTTACTCCTCCTAAAGATAAAAATCAGTTTTACAAATGGGAAAACTCTATTCCTAGGAAAGACACTACATTATCTGTTAAATCTAGTATTTGTGACAAACATTTTCCAGAGGACTACTTAGTGAAAGTTGATTCATTCGTTGTGCATGGAAAACTAGTTGAAATCCCTAGAATTAAATGGCGGTTAAAGCCAGGGGCAATTCCCTGTATATTTCCTAATTTACCCAGGTACTTAACTACAATGCATAAATCCCGAAAATCCCCACAAGACAGAGACAAAAAATTACTGAAAAAGCAATATTCAACAACCAATAAATTACCAGATGCAGGATACAGTTCAACCAGTTCTTAATTCAAAGGCACCGTACTTCAGCAATGAGGAAATCACAGAAAACAGTTCTAATCCCTCCAAGGTCACAAACACAAGTGTCAATAATGAAATTGCTACACTGAAGAAAAGAATTACAAACATCAATAGAAATTCAGTTGGAACAAAAATCCTGCTATCTAAAGAGAGGGCTAAATTAAAAATAGTAGAAAAGAAATTCGCTACTAACTGTTGCGAACATAAACGAAATTTAAATTGTTTAAGTAAAAAACAAAAGCTGGTTCTAGATACAATGCTTAACAAATGTCAGACGAGCTCGAAGGGGATGCGTTACACCAATTTCTATTAGAAAGCTTGCTATTTAAAATTAAAAGCCCTAAAGGTTATAGACACTGCTTAACACATGAATTGCTGCCCCTGCCTTCTAAAGCCCATTTAAGGAAATTATCTAAAGGGATAAAGTGCACATATGGTATAAATAGCAATGCTCTAAATGCGATTTCTGCTGCATTCAGTCAGGAAGAAGATGAAAACAAGCGTCTTGGAATTGTAATATTTGATGAAGTCAAATTAAGAGAAGTTAGGTTCACTAAAAGTGAACGGATTCGTGAATCCAAGTGAACACACTCCTGACAATCAGAAAAATTCTATCGCTAACCATGCTTTAGTTTTTATGTTTGTTCCCTTACTACATAGGGATTTACGCAAGTAGAAATGCTACACCCGGTGATATACTAGCTAAGTTCCTTATAGAAGTAATTATCCAGATAGAAAACTCAGGGACAAGAATTGTTGGTTTCACTAGTGATGGAAGTCAATCAAACAAAAACTTCACCTAAATTTGCTGGTCTTAGAGTTTGCCCGAAATTAACCTCATCCCACATAGACCCCACCTCTTTTCAGAGAATGAATGTGAGACTGTGTTTTCAATTGTTCAGTAACAGCACTGCAAATGGCATTGACTTCTGCAGGAAAATTAATTTTGAAAAATTTAAGGGAAGCGAAAATACTGAACTATTCACAAGAGATGTAAATAATCTTGTAGATGCATTAAACTCCACAGTTCCAATTAAAGCACTCTATAAAAATTCGCAATCTCACAGAGTACTAAAAGATTTCTTTCGCATAATAACGTCTGTAAATAACACATTCTGCTCAACTATACAATGGTCACCTTAAAAAGTACTTTGGAACTGTCCGAGTATTTATGGAATAGAGGATTTGTATACGTCTTAACAGCAAAGACCCCCTGGAACGGCACTTTGGAATTATGCGTTCTTTGAGCTGTGATGACCATCCTCCCACAGTTGACTTTTTGCATTTATATATGCTACAGGCTGTGTATGTCCCTGTAAAATTTGCACTGTCAAATGCAGCTAATTGTGAGAATAAAGTGGAGCCACCACTTACATCTTTTATTAATCAAATTCGTATATTGCCAAAACAAACTGAGCAAAAAAAAACCGTGAGCTGTTGGATTTTGTTGGAAACAAAATAAACAACAAAACTAAAATACTTGACTGGGAAAGCGAAGTTCCCGAACTCTATGAGGACAATATTTCTAAAAGATACTTAGTACACAATTGTAACGGGTTTGGGTGCCGGATTTAGGTAGGCATGAGAGGATGTTTCTCAGGCGCGAGGTTAGATGACAACACAACACAGACTTTTATTAAGTTTATTCTTCGCCACTTCATTGCCTCGAAGTGCCGACCTGAGCAAGTTTCTGATGTTCCGTTCTAAGATTGTTATTTGCTTTACTTTACGCTAATCACTGTCGCATTTCATACCTCGACGTTTCTTTTTGGCGCGAAGCTATACTTATTCAGCGATACGAGGTTTACCCTCCTAGGAACGTCGCAACACAGACCCAACTGTAAGCTTCCAAGTTTTCTCTTTATATTTCACCCTCGCACTTTCTCTCTAGTCCCGTTATGGAGGAGGGGTGTAGTTTCCCCAGCTGTGTCCTTGGACTTCAGGCAACCGTCTCTCCGTGCGGGTTGACAAAAAATTGTTTGTCCCCTAGCCTTCAGAAATGCGCTCAGGTCAATCTACTTTCGAGAGGCAGCTTCTTTGCACAATACAAAGTTTTACTTATATCTAAAATCTTATATTTATGTACATTCTTAATATAAAATTACAAATATATACCTAGAAGTTCCCGTCTCACAACTTAGGGGGTTATATAGTTAAAAAAAAAAAAAAAAAATGCTCGAAAAACTTAGTTGTAAAACCTGTGCCTCTACTCTGTCCACCGATCTACCCTCTGACACATTAGCTTCCACTTTCACTACAATAAAAGACTATGGCACCCTAAAAAATCGTCGGTATTTGAACTACCCCTCTGAATGTGTGGTTAATATTCTTTTGCAATTCGAGGCTATTTTAGAGAAGAAAATATACTCGTCTGAAAGTTTGTGGAGTGATATAACACTACATTACATGAAGTGTCGCTTCTTTTTTCGTACCAAGGAAATCAGTAGAGAAATGACGTCATCGAAGTCAGCAAAATCAACACGTAAACCCTCCAAGTTCTCCAACATCTAATTCCACGGTGAGTTTCAATATTTTATATACATAACATACATAATTTGCATTATGGTTTAATTTTTCAGCGTAAATTCATGTAAGCCGATATTTCCTTTTGTTCTTAATTAATTATAATACCAATTATTGTAAAATAGCATCCTATATTATGTGTCAAGGGAAGACGATGTTTCAAAACGGTGTTTCAAATATTCGTGCTTACGATTTTAGGTATTTAAAATGCTAATTGATAATATGAAACCCATTTTCACCATGCACTCGTGAACTAAAGTGAAGCGACCGCGACACCAGTGCCATCTTGTGAGCGAACCATAGTAACTCCAGAAGAGCTCACACTATCTCTTCTATCCGCGATGATGATGATGATGATGACGACGACGACGACGACGATGATGATTTTTTTTTTTTAATTAACGTCCTCCAACATTGTGTCATATCGGACGAATGAATGAAATGAAATGGGTGAAATGATGCTCAAATGAGCCCGAGGTCCATGGAGCTTTAAGTTACCCGACATTCGTCTTCTCAGGGTAGGGAAAACCTCGGAGAAAAACCTTACCCGGATAACTTACCCTAAGCGAGATTCGAACTCGCGACCTCTTGAACGTGAGGCAGACACGCTAACCATCACGCTACAGAGGCGGGCAATGATGATGATGATGATGATGATAATAATAATAATAATAATAAACAAACTGTACTTAATTAACAACGCTTTATATTTGAAACATACAACATGGGACATAGGCAAGGTTAGGAGGGCGCGCTTAGACTCTCGATCAATGGAATCTTTTGTCCTTATGTCCCTGATGTGACGCCGCTCGGGAGGAAGGGATGAGGTGAAGAGATATGAAGGATGTTAGGATCTAAGGAGGGACAACGGCAGAGGGCACGATATCTAATGACTACAGATTTGAACTCCCCGGTGGCGCAGTGTTGATATTCTTGTTGGAGCGAAAGAAGTAGACGCGAACCAGATAGAAAAGGAGAGAAAAACTTATAATTTTGAATGGCACTGAAACAGGAACGAACCATGGCCCTCCTTCGTCCTTATATATGAGAACGCGAAATTTGTGGGTAATATTATTTATTTAGAGCTTATTTATCACATTTAAGTGATGAACAAAGGCATTTTTTTCGTCTTTCGACGTCCCCAACTACCCGGCACAGATTCCCATCTGACCGCCAACCCCCCTCCGGACCAGTTACTGCATTGGAACGAGCATTACGATGCTTAAATTTCAAGACTAAAACGTAAATATAGTCCTGAAAACATAAAATAATTTGTTGTTAAACACTAGCCATGGCATCTAGCACACCTGAGTAGCTGTGGTCAGTAGCGATAGCGACTTACGTGAGAATCACCAGTGTTGCCAACAGTAAATTGGGATTTCCCACTAATTAGCTAATTCAAAACCACCAGAAACCACTAGATTTATTTTGAGACAATTTCATTAAATATATATGCATCAGGTGGTCCACTCCAGCCAGCCCTAGGATAAGTAGACAACCTTTCGTGCGTTAAAAGAGTTGCAGAAATAACAGGGGTAAATCCAGTCAGTGGCGTCTGTGAACTTTATTCTGCTTGTGAGAGAATAGAACGGAGGGCCAAAGGAAATGCCCAGGCTTCAACTGGCGTGTGTGTAGCGCGTGATAATAGAGAGGAACAGTTTTAGAATATTTTCCACTTCACTTACAAGACTTTATTCTCTACCAAGAATAATGAAGGAAATGCCTGTGAAGATGAGTAGCACAATCAAGTTTAGCGGAACCGCGGAAATTGGGGTCGCAAGTGATATTTTAACGGGAATTGAAGCATCACTAAGCACACGTTGATCTGATAATTTTGAAAGCGAATATTCATTTTGGAAGCCATACGATGAGAAGATAGTTTGAAGCAACAATGTGCTTCTTGTAGGCGAAGCCTCAGGGCATCTCCAATGCCTCGAATTCCTCTAGACCATTTCCCTACCACTGTTAAGCACCAAAATTCCTTTTACCGAGTATTTGTGGATTTTGCTTAGAAAGGATGGCATTAATTATAGTAATAACATCTTTTTAATAAATATTTCCAATATTTCCAATGAAGGGTTGCTGACCAATGTAAATTATGAAGCAGTTTAGGGGTCAAACAAAACTGTGGTGGCATTTATACACCTGAAAAATGTATTTCACTATAACGTGATGAATTTGGGGGTTTCATTGTATTCCACGCACTTAGACGCTTCAAAGTATAAGCAAAGTATAAGTATGTTTTCACTTCGACTCGCCAGCCAAAAATGTGTGCTTTCTCTGAACTTACACTACCTTCTCCTTCCAGTTTAAAACCGCCACAATCGCCACTTTCAGTAACTTTATATTCACGAGGCTGACCTTTTCAAATCGTTTTCTCTATTCATTTTTATTGATAATTATTATTCTGGTTACTAATTTTAACTCTATTTAAATGATTGATTTTCTGAATCTGCAGTGTAAGATAAACCCTTAAAGTTAGAAATATATTTAAAATAAACATTTTTATTTAAAAGTTGAAGCTTAAGTAATTATGTTATCAAGATGTTTTAAACAGATAGTCACTTGTGCCTTACATCACTATTCTTCATGGTTACTCCGTATTCGTGTACGAAGAGCTTCATTTAATGGAACTTTATTTTAGGTTTCATGCATCTCATTATATGTTGAATTAGTTATGTTTCAGCTTGGTTTACAGAAGGGGAAATCACAAAATTGATTAATTATGCAGAAATTATGTACATACGGATCGAACAATTCAGTTTTCATTATCAATAAATGAAATTTGTGTAGGCAAACTGATGCCTCTACTTATGAACCGTACGCAGAACTGTATTTCAGATGAAACAATATTGTTACTAATAGAAAAAAAATATTTTGCTCAAAATGAAAACTCCTGTTGAAGAAAATCAGAGCTAAAATGTGCCTAGTTTATTTCATTTAAAAAAGAACAGGACATGATTTTTACCTTAAGAATTCAGAATGTTGTCGAATGTTCTGTTGGATCACTTCTTAAAGACTTCTGTTTTACTCTATTTTATGTTATTACATGATATACTAGTTACTTGATTTTCTTCTATCTGTTCCAGGCACATTGAATAAACACCTGTAACCAATGGGCATTAAGGAGAGTCTGATAGTGTGTTAGGCGCATTATACTTAGTAGCTTTCCCGCTTCAGAAGAATTAGCCTGATAATGCGCCAGGCCCTGGCATATTATATGTACTTTGGGAGAAGAAAGCTTTAACAGTGCTGCATATGCAGGAAATGGAACTTTGGGAGAAACAGATAATGGGATAGGTCTGCATTTCTCCAACTAAGCATAATATGCAACAGTCTCGTGATAGTTATAACAACGTTTACAAATCCACCGATATTCTTTCAAATGAGCCTGAAATATCGGCTCATGTAACTGGTTTTCTTAACCTCTCAATGGCAGCCTTTAGGTTATGTTTTTCATAACATTTAGTACCTTTGGATGGCGAAACAATACATTCATTGGGCTTTATCCGGCGACGAAGCTGGATCTCGTAAGCATACAACGCTTATGCAAGACCCTGTGAATCATTCCAGATATTTGAAGCTCACACTTCAAAGTCTCTTCTACAGACTTTTGTGAACTCCATGTAAATGCTGTATTCATACCTTCTCTTACACCAATTTGCATGTTTACCAATCTGCGAAAGGAAATATCCTGTTTGTCGGGGTGTTTCAGAATAATTTTCTTTATGCCCAGGTGTATCCACATTCCGCTTTACCCGAGTAAGAGGTTTTTCTTCTGCTAGCGATAGAGCGCACTGAACTTTTTGTTGTGGTACTCATATGTTTACCACTACAGAATGGCGCCAGAATTGTAGGAAGAAGCAAACAAAAGCTACGTATCCACATATATATGACTAAGGATCGAACCTTCATACAGGAAACAGAAGGTTGCGAAGTATGGACTGTAGGCAGTGGAAGGGGTCAGTCTGTCACATGATCACAACATAGAGGAGGCGAGGTACAGTCGACGCTTGAACGTTGTAGGTAATGTTGCTGCACAACTTATGTTCTATGCTGTCACCTTTTGCAATAAAATGTTAACTTCCAAATTCTTGTGCAAGTTTAATGGTACATGAATATTTCGATTTTCGTGCTGGAGGTATTTTATTCACTGTAGAATACTGAGAGACACTATGCACTGTAGGCAGTGAGCTCAGTTGTGTTTTGTCACGCTCTCTCCAAAATCCTAGTATCTGTTACATAATGACTGGGGAGCTAGGGGCCTAGTAACCAGTTTCTCTTCAGTTGCTACTGGAGTTTCACACTCCAACGTCTGCATGTCATCCCATAACAACAAGTACAGAGGATTGAGATCCGGCGATCGCGTTGGCCATGGTAGAGGACCTCCCCTTCCAATCCCGCGATCGGGAAATATATTATTCAGGTGAGCGTCGACGTCATGTTAGATGTGAGCAGGAACCCATCTGCCGCAACATACATATTTGCTGACGAGTAGCGCCCCATCTTGAACTGTCAATCGTGCATTATAAATAAAACAAATAGGAAATGAAAGCGACAGGCAGTTTCTTACGCAAAACAAATAGTACATTAAAATGCCAGAAAGCTTGTTATGAAAATAAACCAGCTTTGTAAACGTCCCTCACATTTACTTTCAGGATCACCTTATGTCTAAAATATTTATTTCCAACCATAGGTTCTTTATATCAAAATACTCCGTTTAAAGTCTCTATAATCTTGACCCTAAAGGTTGGGGACACCCGTATAGTGGAATACATAGTAGTTAACATATTGTTATTTCGCTTAAGATTAAACTGTGCAGCAATCAAGCGGGATGACTCGCGTCTGTGGCCCGCATTCGGGAAGTCGCAGGTTCGATCTCCGTGACCGCGGTCTCTGGCATGAGTTTTCCGTGGTTTCCCCACGTCACTTAGGTGAATCCTGAGGTGCACTATTTCATACCACGGTTTCCTTTCCATCATTTCCCTTCATTCCATTTCCTTATCAATCTTTCAATTGCACTTTCAGGCGTGTAGTGTTGGTAGTGCCGGGTAGATGGCGCGGATGATTGTGGATGATAATTGCTGTTCTCGGCGCTCGGAGGCATTTGGCCGGCCCTTGTCCTCCGTCGGAGGTCTTGTTAGGAACTTCCGCCGGTCTCTATGGCCTGTCTAGCTGCAACCCTGTGTGACACCTTCGGTTCCCTCATTTCATCCCTGCCTCCTGCGGGTTGGTAGCCACAATATATCTGTGCATGTCGAGCGAAGTGTCCCCTCTATGTCTGTACCCTTTATTCTTTACCCCTTTTTAAATTATGTACTATATGTGGCAATTTGTGTTATCTTCGATATTTTCTGTTTCAGGTATTACTTCTCAACTTGCATGATGCTCGAGTGTAATTAGGACGCTGCTGTCACTTGCATTATACTGCAAGTGACCATGTGTACATCACACCTCTGTGTGAACAGTAAAATATTCCCTAAGTTCGAACAAGGAATATTTACCTGCAGCGTATATATATTTGCAGTATTAAAAATAATATATTAAGAAATTTTCTGAGCGGCAGAACTCCATGTTATGAACTTTAGCAGGTCTTGTGACTAAGTGAGTGAGACATATGGAGAATGCGGCATGTGATAGTGATCACATGATGCAGCCCATTACTACACATCAAACCCCAGCAAGACCGGCGCTTTGCCAAAGAGGATCAAGGGAAGCGGCGGCAGCTGCATGGGGAGGAATTAATACATTACCACTCGGCAGAACCTCTCTCAGAAACTCGGCAGTCCGTTTGTTTGGAATACGTTACGTCTCTCAGGCCTATACCGGGATCTCAGGAGAGGCAACATTAGCCTGCTTCTGCAAATCCTCATTTTGCCAAATTTTAAAGTGTGAATCCCCTGGCGTTACCAGCGTTATTTCTTCCTCTTTCTTTTTCTTCTCTAGGAACACAATATTTAGGCTTTCCCTCTTCTGCTTTCAAAGTTTCACCCCTTTTTATCCATCAAACCGGTTCAGAACCTAGCGTTACTGCTTTGTATTTTCTTCTTCTTCTTCTTCTGCTCCTCCTCCTCCTCCTCCTCCTTCCTTCCTTCTTGTCCTCCCTTCTTCAGAAACACGCGACTTTAAAAGCATCTGGTTAAGGTGTAGTCTTCCTGCTTCAAAGCATACTATCCATCAAACCAATTTTAGAAATTGCAAATATTGTTTTGTGGGCTCTTGTTTGGAAACTTGGTGTATCTTCTAAGACTATGTACTTCGACTTTGCCAGCAAACCTAAGCAGTACCAAATAAGTCTCTAATGAACAAATGTTTATCGCATAAGTTCCGGAAGTGCTTTCATAAATCAAGCTCAACGTATATGCATCCAACCCTCCACTGCAACACAATACACATCCGAGTGTTAAAGAAAGGCCGCGTATAGCAGAAGAGTGGAAGGAGGTAAATCCAAACTCCCCCTTTTCGCAAACGTTGTACATTGCTGGGTTAGACTAATAACCCGATAACAACTGATCTAAAGATCCAGAATGGGCTACTATACATAAACTGTTCGCGAGCTCGCTTCGTCATTTTGCAGCTGAATTGACCGATTTAGGTTCACATTATATTCTTCCTTATTTGGCGACGCATAACTACAAGAAATGTAGATTATTTCGGAATATTGGGTGTAAGCTTCCATTCTAGACTGAGATTTAACTAAGAAGCGTTAATCGCAAGGCCTGTACAGGACTACATAGGTAATGACGATGGTGAATTATTGGTATTAAAATGTAATTGCACAGAGCTACGATAACTAATGCATTGTTTTGCAGCGCGAAGCCGTGTTGATTTACACTGAATGTTTCATGCATAGGAAGTAACTTATTTACTTGTTTATTTATCCATACAAAATTGGTGACCTAATTAATGTTATGTGTTATTGTTTGTTAGATTGCAAACTCTATATAACCAGGCAATTACCTGAGGTTTGATTTATTTCCATAATTTGTTGTGATTCGTTGCTGGACACAAAAATATTGTTTGTGCATTAGAACCAAATTATTTTCCGATGCATTCCCTTTATTTGTACTGTTAGCATAATTTAGGTGCATATAATGATTACAAAATTTTCTCTCGTAGCAGGTTTTGGCTTGCATATTTGTTATGTATGGAACCTACTGGGTGCAATTCGTCTACTAGTGTAACATGTAACTGATGTGAAATCAAAATGATAACCATTAATCACGTTGTGTATTGATATAAAAAGAGAGAAAATTTAACATATTTTTTCCGACGGACTTGGGCTATGAGACAGCTTCTATTTCAGTTTATAATTGAATAAACGATTATAAACACCTGGGTATTGGAATACAAACATGCCCAGGTCATGAAGTAAGATATAACCTTCAGAAAAATGTTGACATTATTTTTACTTTATTTAATCACCATACTCCATAGACTGTAGCTGTTTTACATGATTTATACTATCTTATTTATCGTCTCATTGTGTTACAATAATTCAAAGTTTATGCTGCTTATATATTGTACAAATGGCACACAATATTTGTTCAGAATGTCACTGTGGTTTGTTGGCCAGTTCTCTCCACTTCTACTTCTCGCCTTGAAGACACTGCGCTGCCTATCCAATATTAACCACTCCTATATCACATGTTCAACACTTTACTCAGCGTTATTGGTTTATACCATATTTCACTTGTGCTGGAGTTCAAGAAAGTCAGAAAGAAACTACAAATGCTTCATATGCGTTTCAGTGACTATCAGGAGAGCTTTTGTGCGTTATAAGAAATGTCACGTTGGCTACGAATATTACAATTCTAAGGTTATAATGCGGACTTCCGCATTAAAACATCTGCATCATTGTACTTTGATTTCATAAGGAATGTAGGGCGAAGTAAATTAATTTTAAGGCTGAAAAACTAACCGGAAATGCCAGCTAGCTTGATAACATAATTTTTATGTTATTTTCTCTACTATGTCTTAAAGTAGGTAGAAGAAATATTGTATCATACGAGAGATTTGATATCGAAATTTCAAAAGAAGCACTGTTTTGTGATCCCATGATCGTAAAATATTTTCGGTAAAATGTAATGTGAGCATGAATAGATTTAGCATTTAATTTACTTTCCTTCATTTCTTTACTTTCTTCCAATAAATATAGTTTGTCTATGTGTATTGTGTATCAAAAAGGAAACTACCATAAATATCAAACTCGGTAACTTTGCGGCTGGTCGTCCTTAAGGTCTCACACAGGTTCCCTCGGCTGAGATCTTATCTCGTGGGTGTTGAAGAAATAATAACCACAGTTATTATTGTGAAACCTTTTTTATTCCAGTCCACAGTAAATGCTACTCTTCCTACCATATACCCTTTGTTATCGACTTCGTCACTGACTTTTCCTCGCGGTACTGGACGGCGCTGATACTAATGTTGCAGGGGTGTTGTAATAATGTCGGAGTGTGTTGTAGGACTCGCGGGGTGTATTACAGGATCCTCTGGGTGTATTACATGACTGACTGGGTGTATCACAGGACTGGGGTTTTAAAATGCGTGTTCGCCGGTTTTATAACTTTCCCATTTCCCCTGACTATACCCTTACCTTCTGTCCACGCAGTTTGCAGTGATTGGTGGAAATTCATATTGTACGCGCGGCTCCCGAATTTCCACCTATAGGCATGCCTTGTTGTAGCGGGAGTTCCAGAAGGGGATTCCGCCTCACTGCACATGGCGTCCCTATTAGCCTAACAAAAGGCACAAAAAGATTTTTCGCCTTTTGTTCAGCATTGTCTGCGTCGTCACCTTAATGATGGTTTTACCCTGAGTTGGAGCAAATTCTAGCTGATACACGCCTCTACCTGCCACACGGAATGATCGGTTGGCGAATATTTTGTTTAAGAATTTGCTTTAGCAGTTGATTTGATTTATCCCGCTACAACTTTCAAGGATTTCACACAACGATTTTCAAAAAAATTCTTCATCCTTAACGAATCTTAACAAGGAACAGTTTCTGAAAACGTTTGTTTCTTTTAGCATGCATTTAACGATTTCAATTAAAATCCTTATTTTAGAAATATTTTGTGGCAATTTTTCTGGCAATAGCCCCTGAGGTCATTTTAATTCTTGTGTAAGTAAACAAATCCTACTGCGCAAAAAGTGTAGATCTCGTTGGGACTCATTTGTGGTGTTAACCTCCAGGATACTCTTTGTTATTGATTTGAGTTTTCAAATACTTGGCAATTTTAAGACGTAAATCGCTGTTTGTTTTTACTTTTTCTTGTGCTTACGTACAGTGATTAGAGGAAGTACTGTATTCCCCGCAAAAATTCGATGTCTAGATTTCACCAGAAGTAATTATTGAGACCCCGGAATCCCCCAAAAGCACTTATAGAAAAACAGTTTACGCGCGAGTCTGTCAACACTATAAACTCCCTTCTGTAAACACTATAACTCAAGAATGAAAAGTCAGTTAAATAATAAAGTTGGTATTTAAGTTTGGAATATTTCAAGGATACGGCTTGAAGGCTTCAAATAATATTTTCCCATCCCAAACTACCCATCCTCTACATGCACAATCTTTCGAAATGTTCGATTTTGTAATAAATGACACTAACGATTTTGTTTAAAATACTACATGTTGAAAATAATTGCCTGAAGAAGCAATAAATTTTCTCTGTGCAGCTTGTGAAGCCTTCTTCATTCGGAAGGAATGTTGTATAATTTTGTATAACAGGTAAAACATAAGAAATACACAATAATGTTCTGTACTAAACACAAGATGTATTTCTATTAACTTGTAATGTCAGCCATGTCTTAAATAACCATTATTATTTATTTGCATTTTCATTTATAGTACTATCAGTTCTCAATGGTTCGATTTTTAAACAACTAGCAAACGATTTGGTTTCCTTTATTCCTCTTACAACTTCAAGGAAATGTGTATTGAATCTGCTTTTTCAGCCTCTTTATTTTCTTTATTTTTTGGTGGGGGGAAGAAGCACTTACGCCCTAACCCCAGGCAAGTCTGCGAGCGTGAGACTCTCCGCCCTGGATTAGAACCAGGGCAGCACTATTCACAAAAACCCCCACCGAAAGTCTGAGGTCCATACTTCACTGTTACAGTACCGCATATAAGACCTGCACAGTTTTGGTGATCTATGAATGCTGCCTGCAAGTTGCAGTAACAGCGAGTATATTTCTGAAGTGCCAGGGGAACAGATATGACGTAAGCCATGAATGCCCCCTCTTGATTGATGTAAACTAAATACAAAAATCGTAGTAGGTCTAGAAAAATTTTTGAAGTTAACACATAAATGTTTTAATATGCAGCTGTGGAATCTGTTCCAATATCCAAATAATTTAAATTCTTAATTTTTCATGTTTCTTTGTTTTGCGTTTTGTGTCAGTTTTATTGATGTCGATTTAAATTTAAATTTCTTATTTGTTAAGCATTAACTTCAGTCTTATTACATACAAATTTCAAAATTTCCATCAAATTCATTAAGCAATAAACATTTTGACATTTTGGTGCAAAATTTCACGTTACATTTATATTTTTATAGGAAATTTAACACATCAGTCCGGTGTGAAAATCTCGTAGGTCAAAATGTATCTGTTTGTTGTCCATCATTTCATAACATATGCCGCCTTGGAAACTGATGTGTTAAATGAAAAACACACATCTGTCATCTTGATCCGAGAAAAGAAACCTTTTAAAGTTGTAGGATGGGATAAAGGATTATTTATTAAGTTTATGAACATTGTGAGGGCTGGTCAAATTATAAATTAAAGTCTGAATTTTCTCGAGATTGTTACGGCGACCTCGAATAAGTATTTAATAAGGCTGTTTTAATTGCTCTTAAGCGATACCTTTTGTAGATAAAGTGTTAGTCTAGAAAAAATTACATAAATTCGATTCATCGCTTTTCAATATTAATTGAAATCGTTTCCGAAACCTTAAATTTGCTTTGAAACTAAAGTTACCTCCACGTTTAGATCTTCTGGTAAACATGGGTTAAAATTTGTACCTTAAGAAGCAATTTCAACCTTAATGTAATCTGAAAGAGATACACAAGGAAATAATTAATTTTAGCTTTTTGGAGCTGACATATATGTCGTACTTACCTTCTGCTTTATGTTTATATCCTTATGGTTAGATATTTTAAGAATGTTTCATAATTTTTAGTGGTTGTAGCGGAACATTATAGATATAATTATAATATATATTATTAGAGTCCTATTATTCTCTCTCTTTTGATTGAGAGTGCCTCTTGAAACAGAACGAATGCACGTGAATTTAACACTATCCATATATATTATTCATTTTGTATGCAGATATAACGAGTGCGCGGCAGAGAAACTGTACATTTCCATTTCAGAAAACAACACATTTATTGAGCTGGCACTTCGGTTATTGTGAATATTAATAACTATGCAGTACATGCTTGATTTTTTTTCTATTTTCATTTCAAGTCGAGGCTGAAAGATGGCGCCACAGTCAGAGGGAGGGGTTGTAGTGACAGTTCAGCAGAGAGAATTAATTCGGTGTTGTGAGGCGATTTATGAACGCGGTTCTCGCGACCCTAGTGCCACGGACGGCGGGCGGTCAAATTAACGAAAGGTGTGGTCAGGAACCATGGCCACCTCTGTAGCTGACAACAGGCCGTGCGATATTTCAAACAAACCCTGTCCCACCTTACCTGCAGAACAACTGCCAAGCGGCGCAATTCCATTGTTTCCAAACACCTCGCTCGCAAATAATACCTATTCTGCTTCTTGTAAGGTACACCTTAACTTGGGTTCCTGTTCTGACAGGATTCGTTCGTCATTGTCATGAGTAAATGTTCTGCAAACACGAGAAGAGGTAGGAAGTTAAAACCGAAAGGCTGCATCAACCAAAGCTAATTAATACATTTCGTGCGCAGTGGTGAAAGCTTTCTCAGCCACAGCTGCGCACACAAAATGAATCCAGCATTCTGAGAATTACTACTGGTGAGCGGCACTTCTTATATTACTCATAAGTTGAAGTTCCAAGGTCAAAACAGGTCACTACAGATGGTATTGCTGGCTGCACCGGAAGGCAAAACACTCATCGGCACTGAAGAGCAGTTACCTAGAATTATTGTTGTTGTTAGCTAATGCTGGATTTCTGACAATGAAGTCATTAATCCTCTTGCTCTCCAATATTTTTCACTGATGGATGGGGCACTAGAAGTGGCTGGGCGTATTTGAAGGTGGTCTCGGTTCATTTCCTCTTGCAGATCACATAGAGGACAGAGTGGTGAAGAATATATCCCAATTCTGTTTAAATGTTTTGCCAGACAATCAAGTCCTGTAATCAACCTGAAGGTTGCAACTGCTGTTTTTCGAGGATACTCAGGAATCACTGTTTGAATGTTTGGTAGTTCCCATCTTTTATTCTTTGATTTTTCATAGTAATATTTTGCAATAATGTTTTTGAATTCAGAGTTGACTAATCTTTTAGCTGCATAAAATGGTAAATTAACTATAGATTTTTGTATACCGCTGGTACCCTTTTTTGCAAGAAAATCAGCTTTCTCGTTACCACTCAGTCCACAGTGAGCCGGTATCCATTGGAAGACTAGGTGTTTTTGAAGTGCTGTTAGATGGCTAAGCATCTTCCAACATTCTATAATAGTTTGGTTTTTTGGTGAAAACTTGGAAGTAATTGCTATAATTGCTGCCCTGGAATCTGAGAGAATAACTGCTTGCTGAAAATGTGAAATTCTGTACAAAAGATTTTGTAGGGCCATTCGAATTGCTTCAATTTCTCCATCAAAGTTAGTAGTTCCACAACTTAAAGATTTGTAATAGGAAAAGAGGTGACATGTGACTCCAGCACCTGCTCCATCTTGGTTTGATATCAATGATCCATCAGTATAAATATGGAGCCATTCATGTTCTGGAAATCTAGTATGGATTGTCTCTAATGCCAATAATTTTAGAACACTAGTTGGAGTATCACTTTTTTTAACTTCTTCTGTCAGGTGTAAATAATGTGTGATGTCTAATGTATGTGTTGGATTGACTTTAGATATGAAGTTTTCCTTTGAATTAGGAAGGTGGACATTTTTCTTGATGTCTTGAATTTTGGAAAGAAAGCTCTCCTGAGTCTTTAGTGTATGTGTAAAATTTCTCTTGTGCCATGTATTGAATGGGAGTCTGATCAACTTTTCGTGTTGAATAAGAGCCGCTTTTTCTATTTCATATTCAATGGGATACTGGTTGGTTAGTATTTCCATAGCTGCTATTGGTGTGGTTTTGATAGCACCTGTAATTAATCTCAGACTTTGGTTTTGAAAGATTGGAATTTTTTTTTGTGTTTGCTGTTACAAGGACTTCGCTGCAGTAAGTAAACAATGGTTTTATATATATATATATATATATATATATATATATATATATATATTATATGTTGTGTTAAGCGTTGCTCTGGAACATCCCCACTTCATTCCTGTTAGACGTTTTAACAGTGAAAGGCGCCTCTCTGCTCTTTGTATTACATTTTCTATTTGTTTGGTCCATGTAAGTTTGGTATCAAATGTAACTCCTAAATACTTTGCTTCCTTTGTTTCTGGTAATTGTTGACCCTCAAAATTTAGTTTTATTTTTAGTGGTTTTTTTCTTAGTGAAAAGATTTGGTAGTTTGATTTTGTTGTATTAATAGTCATTAAATTTTCTTTGGTCCACCTCTGTAAGTTGGTTAAGGATTGTTGCATGGTTTTTTCCAGTTCTGTACTTTTGCTTTTTGGTTTTGAAGTCCACATTACCAAGTCATCAGCAAATAGTGCACACTTCACGCCTGATTCTTGTATTTGTTGTGGTAGATCATTAATAAATATATTAAAAAGTGTTGTGCTGAGCACTGCACCTTGTGGCAAGCCACGGTGTATTTGTTTATATTTAGATATATTTCTTCCATATCTGGTTGCAATAAAGCGTTGTGTTAGGAAATGACATAGCCATGAAAACATTGGACCTTGTATCCCTATTTTTTTTTACTTTCTTTAGTAGTTTTGTTCTACATATAGAATAATATGCACTTTGAAAATCAATAAAAACTGATAAATTATCTTCTTTTCTGTTGAAGGAGTCTTTGATTTCTTGATTGAGAAGTAAGACTTGTTCGTTTGTAGAGTGGAACTCTCTGAATCCAGCTTGACATGGGGATATTAAATTTTGTGATTCTAGGAACCAATTTAACCTGTTTGACACCATTCTTTCCATCACTTTTGCTATTATGCTGGTAAGAGCTATTGGTCTATAATTTTTTATTTCTGATGCTGTTTTGTCTTTCTTCAAGAGTGGGACAGTTATTACTTTTCGCCATTCAGCAGGTACAGTGGTTTTCCAGGATAGATTGTAGAGTTTCAGTAATTGTTTTTTTGCTGTTTTTCCAAGGTTTTTTATGAACTCTGGATGTATGTGATCTGGTCCAGGAGACTTTTTGTTTTTTAGATTATTTATTGCAATGTTCAATTCTTGCATATTAAAATTTTGAAAAAAGATATTGCACTGAGTGTTAGGATTACATTCTCTTTCTTGTTTCGAATCTTTCTTAAATTCTTTATGTTCCTTTTTATGTTCCCCTCAGGGGTCTCCGTCTTGGGGATATGTGAATGGCAACCACTGAGCAGAACATTACTTCCACTTACTGGTGTTTTGCTCCTCACTGTAACTTTTCTATCTGACCTTACCTTGGTCATCTCTTGTTCTCTTCCGACCCCGATGCTATTAGGGTTCCTGAGGGCTAGGGAGTCTTTATTTTTCCAACCTCTCCATTTCTCTAATTTTTCTATAAAACCTTAACCCCTAACATGCTGACCTGTCATGGCATGTAATATGTCTTCTGATTGGTAATCAGAGGATATGGTCGGTGAATTTATTTTGATAACTCTCCCGGTCAGGTCGGTGAGACCCGTAAACCAACGACAGGTGTGGTCTTCCAGACATTCTGGGGGTTGTGAGAGAGCGATGTGACCGCCAAGACATAAAAATATGGTGCTCTCTAAAAAACGGTTACTATAACTGCTATTGCTCTCTTTTTTTACCTAGAATTATGGCAGACACAAAATTTAATTGCACCTGATAGCTGACCATTACTATTCCCTTTCCTGTTGTTCGAATAAATTTTGTGAGCGCAAATTATATTTATATCACCGACTTTACAACGAAGACTCCGATTGGATGCTGTGTTGAGCTAACCGCTATTAAATTCTATCAGCCATAGATACATTTCTGTACGCGTAGACGTTTCATAAGTTCTGTTACAACTAATGTAATGTTACAACAAACTATGGCACTATTTAAAACATTTTCATACCATTTGTTAACTGTAATATAGTGAATTTAAAGAACATATAATTACTCAAAATGACGTACGGACTTTCAAACGGCTAGCAGCACGTATGATATGTTCAAATTCTGAGCTGGTTGTTCAAATCTAATTTTAGGACCTCTAAAGCAAGCTTTGCTCTCAACGACGTCCCATCGTTGGTAATCCAGAGCATTTAGATCTGGACTTCCCAGTGGCCAATTGTGGTGCGCTATCAAATCGGGAACATTGTTCTCAAGCGACTGTTGCACGGTTTGGCTTTATGAGCTACAGTTTGCTGAAAAACCCAGTGTTATATCATAAGATTCTGCATCAACTTATAAGGCTGAATCACATGAATTTGTCAACTGAGTGCTGTGACTTCTTTCTGCGAATTTGGGCAAAGATGTTATCTTAGAGGAATGAATAGACGTTGCTAAGGTTTAAGTTAGAAACATTAGCATTTTTATGGTTTATTTTATTGTATTTTATTTTACACTTTTGTATGCGACATTGCTAGATAGATTATTTGAAACGATTTATGATTACCGCATTAGTAATCTTTGGACGCCGTGCTGGTTGGGCAACTTCTTCGCCACACGTGCACTATGTTATGCCCTTCCCTTTAGAGTTGACACTCGCTTCAAAAGCTTGACTTAAATGACATCGCGCCTCAAAGAAGTTTGGTGTTGGCTACCTCCAGCACTGTTTGTAAATACACGCCCATTGATGATGGAGTGGTCAGAACAATGACGATAATGAAGGCGACAGAACAAAGCGTTTCCAGACTGTTCGCGAAACTTTGGACTGCCAGTTTACTTATGAGAAGTTCTAGGAAAAGGAAATTTAGAGAAAAATTCCAGCTGTCATTCTCGTCTATAAATGCAAGTCGGGACGACGAGAAGAGTGGTGCGTCAAATGAGACAGCTGTCAGCGGATTCATGTGTGTGCGTGCGCGCGCGTGTGCGTATTGGTGTGTGTGTGTGTGTGTGTGTGTGTGTGTGTGTGTGTGTGTGTGTGTGTGTGTGTGTACAGTCGCCGTTGTGACAAATTTGGCTGCGTATCTTCAGAGACAGTTTTGGACATTTAATCGTATTGAAGTTGTTGGTAATGTTGGCATGATTTTTAGTGAGAGAATCGTCGGAGCTGATCAGTCAAGCAGTATTAGCTAGCGTTTTATGTCAAAGTTACGATACGACAGAACAAATCTGAGCTGCAAGATCATGTGTTACAAATTGTTTTAATAAAAAAGGTCTGTATATTTGTGTACCAACTTTAGAAGATGAAGTATAAGGAAAAGGTAACTTATATATAAGAAATATGCATATGGAAAATTAAATAGATGCAGAAAAGACAGTTCTTGATAGAACAAAAGCTCTTTGCAATGCTCAGCAAACGTTGGAGAAGAGGTGGTGCAAATGGGGTGCACCTTGTAGGAATACACGTGAAAGAGCATGTAAGACAGGGCATTAAGGAATAAGCACGGCCATGCTGAAGGGAGACTGGAAGGATAATGGAAGGACAGAAAACAAGAACAGGAGCCAACTGCTGGAAAGTGGAAAGCCTGCAAAGAAAAAGTAAGAAACTGTAAACAATAGTGAACATTTAAAGTTTCGGTACAGCGTTGCACTAACGCAATAATGCAAGCAGAGTTCTTGTGCCCAAATTTTAAATACAAGTCTTAGAAAAGGTTAACTATATCCAGATCTCTATCTAAAAGCAAACGCAAGGTGCTCTCATCCTTATTTTCATGCGGTGTTTCAGCTACACTTGGAAAGGTAGAATCAGATTGAAAAGTTTAACACTATAGCTGGGATTTTAACCATGGAGCAGTAGCATATCTTTGCCTTTGCTTTGCCAACTGTGATACCATAACATACCGGCATGATATTGAGCATCTTTTCACATAAGCGCAAGGTGTAATCAATTTTATTTTTCAGATAATACATCCCAATGTCGATTTACTATCTCGTAAGCACCGCCAGTTTCGGGCCTCGCATTAAACCACTTTTAGGTCTATATCTATCTGTCTGCCACAGAGGGTATTCCGACACTTAAGCAGATGACTTATTGTGTGTCTGACCCCGGGAGGAAGGATGAGATGAAAGTACCTTACAGGCAGTCAGAGCGCATCACATGCTTAATTACAACCATGATGACTCCTTAACAGACTCAGGCGAGTTCTTCAGCCCGAAGGAGTTTCAGGTCACCACCGAGAGACCACCACCATCTAGCTAGGTCCGGCTGATCAATCAGTCCCTCTTGAAGGGCGGCCAGCCCACCATAGCGCCTTCCCTCATCCGAGCACCTTATTTTCAGAGCGCAAGCATCACCATGGCGCTGCCCACCCACCTGACCTTGCAGACTCTTACAACCTGAAACACCGGATAGACAGAATGAAATGAAAAGATGTGAAATGGGAGATGTAAGATAAATATCCTTCCCGATCTATATCTAATAACTGTGCATTTACATATGTCACGTATAGGTTAATTTAACGGCATGTTGCTACAGCAGTTTAGTCGTTAAGCCAGCAATCTCTGGTTCAAGTTTGGGCTATAGCACTAAAAGTTTCAATTCTGATTAATATGCTCTTATCTAGAATAAGACTTGATCAGTAAACATATCATTTATTTTAAATTTCCAAATAATAAGAAAAACACGCGTCGTCATCTCAAATCCCTGAGGAACTTTTGTCAGACATGAATGATCTGAACTGCCCACAAGTTGCCCTTTACGTATCGCTAAGATTTGGAGCATGCATAATTTGCTTTCACAGTTCTACAGTACTGGCGCCCGACGTTTATCTTACCAAAATCCCATGTTCAGAGTTAAAGTGCAATAAGAGCAGGAGGAAGCAACCAACGATATTATATGCCTACTTACATTCCACCAGTAAATCTCTTATTAGTTATTTAAGAAAATGAATAGACAAACTCTATGTTATGGTCTTACAAGTTTTCTGAAGTACAAAGGGAGTAACGTACTTATTAGTGGTATGAAACGCTTATTGTGAAGCGGCTGTGACAACATCAGTGGCACTCAAGGAGAAGTTAACCTCAGACCACTGCGTGACTTGTAAATACGTGGCCAACGACAATGACTGCGGGTCGCATCGTAGTTGTTTCTTGTGCGAAGCAGTTTTATTGAGTGGACTCCTCGAAGCCAGTTGTTACACCAGCTGAAAGACACAAACGTGTGTATCAAGGTTACGAGAGGACAGAATAGCTGTGAGTTCTCACAAAGAACTGTAGAATGTATTAACGATAAAACAGAACTGTTTTTGTGCTTCAGTTTTATAAAAGAAAATAAAGTGACAAGGAAAATGTAACTGAAAATATTATTTGTCTCATGGTGTCAGGTGAGGGATTTGTCAAATTGTAATTTTCTTACTTTATTATAGAATTGTTATCTCTGTGTATGGTTATGTAGTGCCTAAGCAGAGGGTGTCCAACATATACTATAATGCCATCTTCTTCTCAGTTATGGCATCAAATTCAGAAAAGGTATTGAAATTTATGTATAGCACATACTTTACGATATTGCATAATACATTATGATGCAGATTTAGTGCTCGCTTTTCCCAATGTACTTTTCAAGTCTTTTTTCAAATAATATGTTTAGAATTAAATAAGGTTGCAAACAGGTTATGACACATACTATAATATTTCTGTCTCGAAGGTTCAAGCTGCTCTGTGTTGCGTTGGGTTGCAGTGTCCCGGGTGCTAGCACTGCGTTGGAACTCCCAAAGAAATGCCAATTGTAATGAGCCCAAGCGTTTGTGAAACTTCCGAAGCACCACACAGTATGGTATTTTGAGTGTTTCATCGGAATTTGAAACGGAATTTTTACGGGGTCTCTTGCAAGAAAGAGAGGAATTTGTGGTTGGCCTAAATAATATTAGATAGGAATATATTATATGTTTGTATATAGTGACTTATAATTATGATACATTTGTGAGAGCAAAGATCCCTGTGATTAAACAAATGGCTCTTGTTATAAGTGATTAATCATGTTTAGAAACTGGAGATAACTATATTTATGTACATGGTTTACATGAACATGACAATACATATAGCAATAAAATTGTGTTATATTCCTGTTGTATTCACATGATCGGCAATAGTATAGTAAAGGTAAATTAAGCGGTAGTTTGAGCTAGAGGGAAAACACGTTACTTTATATATTTATTCATTTATAATTTATGCATTCACTGATTTATTTATTTATTTATTTATTTATTTATTTATTTATTTATTTATTTATTTATTTATTTATTTATTTATTTATTTATTTATTTATTTATTTATTTATTTATTTATTTATTTACTTATTTACTTATTTATTTATTTATTTATTTATTTATTTATTTATTTATTTATTTATTTATTTATTTATTTACTTATTTACTTATTTATTTATTTATTTATTTATTTATTTATTTATTTATTTATTTATTTATTTATTTATTTATTTATTTATTTATTTATTTATGTATTTATTTATGTATTTATTTATGTATGTATTTATGTATGTATGTATATATTTATGTATGTATGTATATATTTATGTATGTATTTATGTATGTATGTATTTATGTATGTATGTATTTATGTATGTATGTATTTATGTATGTATGTATTTATGTATTTATGTATTTATGTATTTATGTATTTATTTATCTATTTGTCCTTCTATGCCACAACAAACATTTATTTTATTGTGATAATATTGTTCTGTTTACATTTTGTCATACATTTTCGACTTGCTAGATATTTAACGAATTAATTAATTTGCAGCCCTTGATTATCTTTTCACACATACACATATATTTCACTAACCTGGGCGCTCATCAAGTTTTCCCTTAGATTTTAAACCCTTCAAAGGCATCCTGCTCCAGCCAATAAGGTGTGCCCACCAATCATGATAAGAGGTGTCTATGACAAACTGAATGCACTCACTGCCTCTTTCTCTTCTAGCCAATATAATCGAAAGCTTAAACACGTAAGAGCCAAGAACCAAATCAGGTCGCTCGGGTTTACCCGGGCGGGATGTATGCCCACGGTACGTATCCATTTAGTATGGATTTACCCGTGAGGTATAATAGATGTAGTCATTTTACACAAGCTATTAAGTCAGTGTCAGCCAATGGTGATGATTGGTAACTCTTGCTACAGACTTGGGATATGAGTGCGAGTTAGAATGTCTACCCATCCTGGTGCACCCAGTGCCCGTCTCTGCACACTTAGCAGGTCAGCTTGTGTAACCAGCAAGTCAAGCAATGTCAAATAGCGAGAAACCGAATGCAGTGGAATGTTTGGTGTAATGAGGAAGCAGCGAAGCTAATTAACCCAAGACATCCTTGGGTAAGCGATAGCTTTTGCGCCTCCTGGGAAGATGGTGATTATATTGACCCAGGGTATTTACCAGCTGGTTAGGATGTGGCGTAAGTTTAGCATACATTGAGCGGGCTCTTTCACGCACAACATCCACAATGTATGGAATGCCAGAATGAGTATGGAGGATATGGGAAGAAAATCTACGGTCAGTATCGTAGATCATCCTAAGGGCCCTGTTCTGCACGACTTGCAGTCTGCGGATGGTGGTTTGAGCCACGGAGCCCCACGCCTCGCATCCATACAGGATCAGGGGAGGGATGATCGCACGATATAAGCGTAATTTGAGACGTGTAGGCATAGTGGACCTTAGGATGGGATACAGCTTTCCTAGAGCTCCGTGGTCCTGGGCAGCTTTAGCTGAGACATGCTTGGTGAAGGTAAGTCCTCGGTCAAGTTGTACACCAAGGTACTTGGCTGTGTTGACCCAAGGGATTCTCCTGTGACCAAGTGTCAGGTCCCTATCTGGCCTACAGGTGCGCATTTTACCTAACAGAAAAGCAGAGCTTTTGTGTGGACTGATGGCCATCCTCCACTTTAAACATGTATTTAGTGTCTATGCCACTTTATATCGTTTGTTTTGGTTGTTGGTTGAGGTTATTTAACAAAAGGAGTGGCACATCCTTGCACCGTGGCCTAAGGCAACCAATGAAATGGAGAACGCTTAGAATAATGATGAATAATGTGACGAGAGGTACAGTGAGATCATTTAAGGCGTTTTTGTATATGACTTATCTGAAAAAGCACTGAATTTATAATAAATAAATTTGTGAAAATAATTGACACGGTCAAAGAGAAATAGGCGTTGCTAATATGCTTAAAGTAAAATCATTTAATACAGTGGCTACTTTAAACCGAACGGCTATAAGCTCGGGTTGTTAGCAAATCCTATTTTATGTTTTCAAAGCAGAGGAAAAAAGGCATCCTAAAAATTCTTCAGTGTCCACTAATTAATATTAAACACCCGTCAGTGATCGGGCATTTTTGTGAAATTCAGATTTGCCAACCTTACGTTCGGTACCCTGTTGTTCAACTAGCCAAAACGGGCACAGCGGGCGTCCGCAGGCACGTTGTTACTGATTCATAAACGGATTCATTATTAACACATAATTACCCACACACGTGGAATATATACACATTTGGAGGCACCCCTTCCCCTGCTACTGTGCACATAATGGTCGCCCGGTCAATTTCCATTTTTATTATATGGCCGAGGAAAAAGAAAAACATGGTCAGTTGAAACAAAACCTGGTGAGACTGCAGAATAAACAGGTTTTTATTGTATCACGGAGCCGTTCAACTGTGCATTTCAGAGCAGGTGGATGAGTTCTGTTTGGACACACGGCTATTAATATGATATAAACGGTTTTTATTGTTTTTGTTTGCTTGCTGTTTTCCTTCCGAATAACATAACAAGTCACGGCTTGCAGCTAGGTATCTGACAAGCGGGTAAATAAGTTTCATTGCCTTCCGTGTTTGTTTTGTACCATTTGCAACAATAGTTCGAAAAGAATAAATACGAATATTCAGGTGTAATTTGATTCTCGTTTTATGACAAAAACTGAAAAACAACAAACCACTCGTTAGAATCACCTCTTTGTAAAAACTAGATTTAGATTAGGAATTACCCACATTAGATTTTTCAGGGGCATGAAATAATAATATACACCCCTTTGTTCGGGTTTAAGGAGAATGTATTAAATTAAATTGTCTTGCACAAGCTTTCATACAAACAGCAATCTCAAAACACCAATATATTCTTTGAGTCTAAACTCCAGTATAAAGATGTCGGAGAAAATACTAGAGGCCAATAATCAACAATGTATTTTTACTTTCTCTACTCCTATAGTAAATAAGGGGTATTTGAGGCACCCTGAAAAAAAAATTAGAAAAAGGTCCGCTGTGTGAATAGCATAACTCAAAAACGAAAAGTCGGTGAAAAACCAAAGTTGGTATTTAAGTTTGATATTCTTCAAGGATACAAAAAATTTCAAGAAAATTCCTCCACCTCTAAACACTCTTTCAATTTTCTCAAAAATGGCTCATTAAAATGCCATATTTTTAAGGTACTTTTATGGCAAATAAAATGTATGTTTCTTCTGGCTATAACCCCTGTACTCCTATGTGATCTTGATGACTTTTGCATAACTAGTAGGTAAACCAAATTTTACTGTACAAACTGTAGATCTCATTAAAACAGATTATCAAATTACGTTTTTTGTGAAGTGAACAATTTTGGAGATATTTCCCTGTTATTTGTTAGAATTTTGCAATACGTTTTACATAAGTTTAATAGAATATTCATTCTACTTAAGCTTGGTAGTCAAGACCTTAAATTCAGCTAATGTGAGGGCTGATAATAAAGTAAGCCATTAATTGAAACACAACTTAAAGAATTATTCAAAGGAAGACATCAATTGTTATTGAAAGACGATTCAGAGCGCTGCACTGCCAGCTGCTTCAGAAGCAGTAAGTAGTAAGCAGGTGAATAGGCCACAAAAATTTAAAGGTAAACAGTGGGTTAATGTAGAGGTTAAAACATTAGAAACGAAAAGAAAAGAAAAGCGCCATTTTTAAGTACAGAGAAGATAAAAATGCTGACAAATATGAGAAGTATAAGAATTATGAATATCAAAGTAAAAATCTGATGTGTTGAACTCACATGGCTTTCTCTACTCTTGTACTTCATCTTAGTCGAGACAAAGAGTTTGCAGAAATTATCTTATTGCTTATTTCCTTGTAGAAGCAAGGGTAATATGGGAATGCTTATTTCCTCGTAGAAGAAAGGGTAATATGGGAATACAGTAGCGATAGTCAAATGTTTTAAAGCTTTCAAATTCCATTCTCTTTGCACGGCTAACATAAAAAAAATGAAAAACGATGTTCTGTTTGGTGAAAGTTTAAGTTTTACAAAACTCACACGAACAACAAGGAATATCTCCGAAATGACTCACTCTGCAAAATATAGACATAAATTGTGTTTTTAGGAAGATCGACATTTTTTTGTATGGTAAGATTTGGTGTATCTCTTATGGTTTACCAGTTATACAAAAGTCATCTAGGGTAAACAGGACTACATGGGCTATGGCCAGAAAATCAAGACTATACATTTCTGTTGTCATAAAATATTTTAAACATATGGCGCTTTAATCAAAACTTTTAGAGCCATTTTCCACAAAATAAAAATTCTCGAAATATTTTTCATGTAAAGGTTAGTTTAGGGTGGAGGTAATTCCTTGAAAATCTTTGTGTCGCATCCTTAAAAGGAAATGTAACGTTTGCATTCACATGACTTTCTCTATTTACTCTTGTACCAATCAGTCTTAAACACTTATTCTTCTATTTTATGTAAACCGAAATAAAGTTAGCAGGAATGATTGTATTACATATGTCATTATAGTACAATGGGAATAGGGGAACGCAGCAGTCTTAAGGGATGATCTAATCTTCTAAGAGCTGGTTCCTACGGGACGATTTTCACACTCCATTATGTTTGCATGGCCAGGACATAAAAAACGAATAACGACTCCCTATTTGAGAAAAGTATAAGCGTTTAAAAGTTCAAACCAATAACAAGCAATATCTGGGAAAGGTTATTTCTATAAAAATGTATTTGACACAAATTGTTTGCTTTAACGAGATCTATATTTTTTGTGCAGTAAGGTTTGATGTATTTTTTACGGCCTGCTAGTTATGCAAAAGTTATCCAGAGTGAAGGGGACTTCAGCACATGGAGCTTTTTTCGGAACTACATATATATTCAGGGATCTCGAAACCTCTATTTCCAATACAGTCTCGGTATCGAATTTTTGGGTGTAAACGCGTTAGAGGAGGTAGCATTGGGAGGCTTATACATGAAATCGGGAGAGAGAAACTTTTACGGTATGCAACGTCAGATATGGAGAGGCGTTAGGAATCTATATACGGAAGTAAAGATCCTGTAATAGAAAACGGATTTGAATTATGCACATGGGTATAGTATGTATCAGAATTCGGTAAATGGAACATATAAATTGTATAACACTTAACAGTAATATTTCGAAATGCATGTCACTGAAGAATAAATAATAAATATTATTAAGAAAGCTAAGAATAACCGAGGATGCTAGAACCAATGAAATAGCACAACTAATTAAACTGACATTACAAAAGCTAAATTACAGAGCAATGGAAAACTAGCGTACTGATAGGACTTTTTAACAATAGAAATAGCTAAGTTACAGACCAATAGATTTCACTCAACTTTACATTGAAAGTGACAAAAAAAAATCTGATGTGTTACACTCACATGACTTTCTCTACTCTTGTACTAACCATTCTAACAAACTCTTATTCCTATATCTCCATGTTAGTTAAGATGAACATTCGTACAAATTATCTTACTGCTTATGTCCTTGTAGGTGCAAGGGGAATATTAGTTTTCCGAAACTCACACACATAACAAGGAATATCTCCGAAATGGTTCACCCTAAAAGAAAATTTATTGAGACATAAATTGTGTATTTTAGCAAGATCTACATTTTTTGTATAGTATAATTTGGTCTATCTCTAACGGTTTACCAGTTATGCAAAAGTCGTCCAGAGTAAATACGACTACAGGGGCTATAGCCAGAAAATTCAAGATATACATTTCATTTGTCATCAAAATATCTCAAACATATGACATTTTAATCAAAATCGTTAGAGCCATTTTCAAGAAAATAAAAATTGTCGAAAAACCTTCCATGTAAAGGGTAGTGTAGGGTGGGGCTATTTTCTTCAAAATCTTCTTGTCGCATCCTTGAAAGACATTAAACTTAAATACCAAGCTTGGCTTTTAACCGACTTTTCATTTTTGAGTTATGTTGTCCACAGACTGACAGACACATAGACACACACACACACGGACCTTTTTCTAAAAATGCTTTCTTTTGGATTCAGGGGTCCTCAAAACATATATTTTCGGTGAAATATCGACAATGAATTTTTGGGTGGAATACAATACTTCCTGTACTTACCAGTAGAGAAAGTAATAATTCAACCAACGCTTCAAGAAATAATAAGTTCTCAAGACAACAGCAACGATTCCATTTCGGTAGGTCATGTACACACCCTTTTTACTTTCTCTACTGGTAAGTAGGGGAAGTATTGTATTCCACCCAAAAATTCGATGTCGATATTTCACCGAAAATATATGTTTTGAGGACCCCTGAATCCAAAAGAAAGCATTTTTAGAAAAAGGTCCGTGTGTATGTCTGTCTGTGTGTCTGTGTGTATATCAGTCTGTGGACAGCATAACTCAAAAACGAAAAGTCGGTTATAAACCAAAGTTGGTATTTAAGTTTAATGTCTTTCAAGGATGCGACAAGAAGATTTTGAAGAAAATAGCCCCACCTTACACTACCCTTTACATGGAAGATTTTTCGAAAATTTTGATTATCTTGAAAATGATAACAGAATAAGATTATTGACTCTTAATCATCCCTTTATTGCTCCTCTCTCCTTCTTGCCGCCTTTAGTTTTCCCATTAATGTCTTCTATTGTTTCTCCCGTTGATTCTGTCGTGAATCACCGTCCTCAGCGTCTTCCTTTTCATCCATTTCTTCTTGCAGCTCCTCTTCTTCCGCTACCTCTTCTTGGTATCCTTGCAATGTTTGAGTGAACTCTGGTATTCTTCTCTGCTGTGGATGACAGTCTACTACTAATGTATTTATAAATTACTTCATTCTTTGGATGTAAGTGTAAAAATCCATATTTACTTTCTCTACTACGTATAGTAAGTAGAGGAAGTATTGTATTCCACCCAAAACTTTTATGTAGAGACTTTACCGGAAATATATGTTTTGAGGTCCTCTGAATTTAAAAAAAGAGCGCTTTTAGAAAAAGGTTTGAGTGTGTGTGTGTGTGTGTGTGTGTATATATATATATATATATATATATATATATATATATATATATATATATATATATGTTTGTGTGTGTGTGTGTGTGTCGATGTGTCTGTCAGTCAGTGAGCAGCATAAATCGGAAACGAAAAGTCGGTTAAAATCCAAAGTAGGTATTTAAGTTTAATGTCTTTCAAGGATGCGACACGAAGACCCTAAAATACCCTTTACATCGAACATTTTTCGAAAATTTTAATTTTCTCGAAAATGGCCAACGATTTTGTTTAAAATTCTATGTTTCAAGACGTTTTTATGACGAATGAAATGTAAATTTTGAATTTTCTGGCTATACCTTATGTAATCCTGTTTACTCTTGACGACTTTTAAATAGCTCATAAACCGTAAGAGATATGCATAATCTTACTGTACAAAAAATATAGATCTCAGTAAAATACACAATTTATGTCCCAGTAAATTTTCTTGTAGAGTGAACCGTATCAGACATTTTCGTCGTTATTTGTGTGAATTTTGGAAAACAAACCTTTGTCAAAATGGAACATGGTTATTACATTTTTATATATTAGGCGTGCAAAGAGAACGTAATTTGAAAGTTTTAAGGGATTTTAATATCGCTCAAAGCCTAGTCCCATATCCCTCTTGGAGCTACAAGAAGGTAATTTCTGCAAATGGTTATCTCAACGAACACGAAAAAGGTATAGGAACAACAGTTTGTAAGAATGGTTAGTACAAGAGTAGAGAAAGTCATGTGAGTGCAACACGTCAGAATTTTGATCTTACAATCTCCCAAATCCTCTTCTCTTGTAATGTTAGCAGTTTGCCGTTTGCTGCTCTTTGGCCTAAATCCATTTGTCACACCTCCCCTCTTTTGTGTAGTGGTCTCTTTCCTGGATTCATAGTTTAACCACTTCTTTCCATTGAATTGGGTTGTTTTTTTAACCCTTTTTGTTCCATGTTTTGTTCAAACACTGTCGAAAATGTATGCATAACAGGGGCGTTTAAATGTAGCACACATAGCATTTAAATCCTGCGCAATACCTTTAAGTTGGTGGAATTCAAAGCTGCCAACCAATGACTGAAATTTTGGGGAACATTCATATGCTCTTCTTCCCTCATGCATTAGACATTTCTGTCTGTAGCAATCTACCTATCTTGTTCATGCCACCTTTTGTTTAACCTTCCTGAGGGTCTCACCTTGTCGTAGGCTTGGTACTCTTTACTCTGTGATTCAGTGACGCCCTTACCAGTGAAGTTAGCTATGTTGACTGAATGGTAGGTGAGAGGTGAGAGGAAGAGGAAGCCAAGATTGGCACATAACGGGTAGAGGTGCACCGTGAGGTGCATAGGAAGTACCGCCCCGAAATCACCAGCTTAACCTGCGCAGCGCTCGTAATGCGGCCAGGGAATCAATCTCTTACATTTATATGCAAAAGCCTAAAACTCGTCAATGCGATAATTTTTCGGTCTTTTTCAGTCCCAGAGTCCCTTAACTATTAGGTATGTAGTAGAGAGAGTAAACAAAAACTATATGATGCGTTGCATTCACATGACTTTCTCTACTCTTATACTAACTACTCTTACAAGCACTTATTTCCCTATCTTCTTCATGTTAGTCGAGAAACATTTGTCGAAATTATCTTATTGCATATTTTCTGTAGTGCAAGGTTCCCAGTAGGCTTTGAGCGACTGTCAAATCTTTTAAAGCAATTCCGTTATCTTTGTACGGCTAAGGTGTAACAAAGAGAATAACGACCTTCCATTAGAGAAAAGTTTAAGTATTGAAAACACTCAAATAACGAGGAATATCTCAGAAATGGTTCACTCCACAAAAAATGATTTTGGACATAACTTGTGTTTTTAACGATATCTACATTTTGTATAGTAAGATTTGGTCTATCTCTTACAATTTACCAGTTATGCATAGTCATTAAGAGTAAACAAGACTATGTGAGCTATACCCAGAACATTCAAAATAAACATTTAATTTACCACAAAAAAGTGTTAAACATAGGACATTTTAATCAAAATCGTTAGAGCCATTTTTAAGAGTCAAAATTTTCGAAAACTTTACCATGTAAAGGGTAGTTTAGTGTAGAGGAGTTTTCTTTTCAAAATGTTCGTGTCGCATCCAGGCAAGATAATAAACTTGAATACCAACTTTGGTTTTTAACCGAATTTTCATTTTTTTTAGTTATGCTGCTCACAGACACACAGACACACACACACACACACACACACACACACACACACACACACACACACACACACGGACCTTTTCAGAAGATGCTTTTTCTTTTGGATTCAGGAGACCTCAAAACATGTATTTCCGGTGAAGTATTGACATAGAATTTTTGGCTCGAGTGCAAATATTTGCTCTACTTACTATATGTAATAGAAAAAGTAATAAAGTGAAGTCCTAATAGACTTAATTACTTTTGAGTCGTCTTGAATAAACTATCTTGCCGTATTGTGACTTGCCACAAAGGCGGTACATTATTAATTAATAAGAACTGAAGATGCTCACTTTGATGTACCTTTTTCCCCAATGTACTATTCCTAAGTACAGAATGCCTCTCAATAATACCCAGCTTTTGTGGGTTTACATGTGGTTATGTTTGGACGTGCACATTTGTCATTAACCATGCACCCTTCCGGAAAACCCGCGTGCCTGTTATGCATTCTTAAAACACAGGGGTACCCTACCCTTTGAAGGCCGTGTGAAATGGATTTCTCTCTCTCTCTCGCATCCAGCACCAAAATGTATAACATTTTAGGGAGGGGCATTATTAATGGAAACAGAGCCGATTTGGAGCGGCTTGCATTATGCTTGGGAAGAATGCAAAAGTCTGTTACTTTTAAACTCAAAGGTTTTTAGCTGCGCGTGCAGATAGCAGCGTAGTGGTACTGCAAGGTTACCCTGCACTGTTGACTCGTGACGAAGCAAGGTGCTACGGTATGGTATAGTAATGAGACCTTGAAGGCTTCACTGTAAATGTATCTGCAGATAGATTGGGTAACACCCCAATGTCATTTGTCCATAACAGAGATAGAGGTACAATTGCCCTGCACCTACTCACTGTGAGGACTCGTGACGAACCAGGATGGTATGGAAAGGGATGAGACCCTGAAAGTAACTGTCCATCACACACCATTCATATCTCTTAATAGATCCGACACAATATGATTGCGTGATAATTGTGGTGACGTAAAGAAATATAGAAAAAAGATAATGTTATGCATTCAAGATTTCATTGGAAACATGTTTTGAGGCCTCTTAATCAAAGAAGAGATCTTTTAAGAAAACGATTCGTATAATTAAAAACTGAAATGTCAGGTAAATACAAATTCAATGTTTGGATTCAGAATCTTTCAAAGAAATTTCCCTCACTCCTAACTTACCCCTTGAGACAATGTTTTTGGTTGTGTATTATCTCAATAAATTAATACTAGACATTTTTTAAACAAGCTTTTATTTAAACGCTCTAAAAATTAGAATAAACTTTAAATCAAATCAAATCCATCAATTTAATACATTACATAGTTTATAC
This sequence comes from Tenodera sinensis, assembly GCA_030765045.1. NCBI lineage: Eukaryota > Metazoa > Arthropoda > Insecta > Mantodea > Mantidae > Tenodera > Tenodera sinensis. Next base: position 52,680,611 of record CM060967.1, read on the forward strand.
TACATAAAATCTTGTCGTGAGCTTCACCTAGTTTATTAAAAGCATTACCCTTACTGATTAAATTACTGTATATCAAAATCAAGTTACATATTGCATTCTTGTATGTGTACACAGGTAAACTTCGCGACAAGCTTTTATATCATATATATTCTGTTATGTAATAAATCGTTGGAATTTATTTAATTTAAATTTTATGTTCTTATTTTTTGAGCATTTAAATAAAGGCTTGTTTTGAAAAAAAACACTATTAATTTATTTTTAGTTAACGCTGGACATATTTCTGAGTCTGTTAGTTTCTTTTAATGCATCATTGTTGCATGGGTGTTTGCCTGTTAATTTAGTACAGTCGAGTTCTTCAACACATTTAGACATTCATTTGTATTTATATAGAACATTATGTTGAAGAGCAAGTAAAAGACATTGGAATGTGTTACGTGAAAGTTAAGGTAGTAGAGATCACCGTGTAAACGTAATACGTTGCATTTGTATTTCAGTTATATAGAAATGCGTACAAATTGTATGTAGAAGAGTGATTAGAAAAGATCATGTGAATGTGTTGAGTAGAGAAACCCCTCCGAGCGTAATACTTGTATTCCTATTATGAACACATAGAAAATTGTATGAATTGTTTGTAGAAGTGGGACAGTATGGAACGAAATCTGTTTCATAAAAAAAGTGAGTTAAGAAAACCATGTGAATCTAGTATATGTCATTTTTATTTGAAACATATAAAAAATTGTATGCATTGTTTGTAGAAGGAATAGAGAAAGTAGTGTAATTAGGATTTGTAAAAGAAAAATGAGTAGAGAAAAACATATGAATGTAATAGAATGTTGTCACATAGCTGATCATGCATTGGCATGCAAATTAAACGTGTCTGCAAAATTTCAATTGAATCGGTTGAGGATAACTGTTTTAAAATTCGGTTGCAAAATTTGACCTCGACGTAAAAAAATAGCAAGTTAAATAAAAGCTTATAAAAACTGTTCAAACGATTGTACATAAAACATATTTTTCACATACTTGCGTGAGTAATGAACTGTATATCTTGGCTCTCTTTAAAAAATGCCACGAATCCACCTTATTGTGAATATTTTATTATAATTATTGGTTTCAATAATAGGTTTTTCCCTCATAGCGTACTTTGAAGGATGGATGTTGGAGGTTAACACGTTTCCAAATGTGAGAACGTCATCCATTGACAAGGTTTAGAAGTTTGCACGTTTCTTCAATTATTCTTTTTTCTTTCTTACCACCACAGTTGTTTGCTACCGTGAATAAACATGTAAGTACTGTTTCCACAACTAAGGATTTGTCTGTAGAGTTAATTTTTAATTACTCCCGAGGAAGTATGTATTGATTAACATACGGCAGGTACAAAAATCGGTTTTATATGACACTAAAATTATAAATATTTTATTGGTGAAAAAGGTGGTGCGAGTGTACTTCGTCAGATCTTAAACGTTTATTAACAAATCACAAAAAGCAGTTTTATAGCCATTTTTAAATGTACATAACGTATGGTTGCACATGGAGGAAGATGTATCAGGGTGAGGTATGAAAAATAAAGCAAAGGGAGAAAGAGGGGAAAAGAGAGGACAAAAGAATGTCAGCATTTAAGTTAAAAACATAAGCAGAGCTTATATTGCTCTATAAAAGAGAGAAAATGTTGCTTCTTTTATTGATTCATATTCCTGAATACACGCATCATAGATACATTGGAACATTGTTTTAATGTCAGAGCTTGAAGTTGATGCTACTGTTAACTCAAGGAACTCAAGCACATAATGTTCTGGACCTTTTGTGGATAGCACCTGCTCGGAACTCTGAAGAAGGAACACTTAATACATATTTTCCTATGATTTTAATAGGTTAAAGGGGAACAACTTGCGCAATTTAGAAATATATTTCTTAAGCAGTTAGTTTGATTTTTTTATTTATTTATTAATTTTTTTTGCGAGACATTTTCGATATATTCTATAACAAACCTCCAAATTTGCAGAACATCCTTAAATAGTTTCTGAGAAAAAGGAGTATGCTCCTATCTCCCTCCACATGGTGTGTTAAGGTAGTCGGGTTTCACGGCAACGCAGTGTGAATAGATTAGGAACTGTTTGGGTTATAGGCAAACCGATGAAGGAAACTGAGCGATGGGTTAAACATCATCTGCTCTACAGAAAACACGTTCATGAGTACAGTTTTTCAAAATTCTGAAATCAAGTTTCAATTTGTGTTCCATATATCCGTCTGGCAAACTCAAGAGTTAAAAATAAAATATAAGTGTTGTAGGAAACTAGTTAAAGGTACATATTTCTTATTTTACGGAGGATTTCATGAATTTAATGCATAATACAACAGGTTATAACTTATAACTATCCAGGTGTAAACGAAGTAGTGATGGATTTTTTAAACAGGAAGTTAGAGAGCAAGGTAAGACTGCAGCTATATCACGTATTAATAGTAACATTTGGAGAAATAAATATCTGAAAAAAGAAACCAAAACTAAGATCTATAAAACAGTTGTAAGATAAATAATGATTAATGCTGCAGAAACTAGACCTGAAACCACAAGAACAAATGAAATGCTCAATGTGATACAAGTATATACGGAACTGTGGGAGACAGCAGTGTTTCCCGAAACCTTCGCGGATGGTGTTATCACCCTGGTGCCGAAGAAACAGAAAACCGCCACCATGAAGGACTATCGTCCAATAACGCTGCTAAACGCCGATTATAAGTTATTTGCGAAAGTTCTGGCTAACCAATTAAAAGGAGCATATGCAGAAATCATGCATTGTAACCAAGCGGCAATATCGAAAAAGAACATTATTGACACATTGGCGGAACTGCGTGACACGCTGATCCATCTACGCAGAGAAAATAAAGCGGTGGCTTTGATCAATCTCGACTTTCAACAGGCTTTTGATAGAGTGCGCCATTCGTATCTGTGGAACTGCTTAACGGCTGCGAAATTTCCAGTACCGGTAATCAATCTTATTCAGGGACTCTACGGCACGGCACAGTCTCGAGTCTTATGGAACGGATGGTTTTCCAGGCCGGTACGAATAAAACGATCAGTACGTCAAGGCTGCCCGCTATCAATGGGATTGTTTTCATTGGAATCGAATCCTTTACTCCAGAGGTTGCAACAAACCATGCGAGGAGTCAGTGTATACAATGAACGGTTCACACTTACAGCCTATGCTGATGATGTGACTGTGGTGGCTGCAGATAACGAAGATATGACGACCATGCAACAGGGATTGGAGCAGTACACAACGATGTCCGGTGCAGTGTTAAATGCTGAGAAATCGGAGATCCTAATATTAGGAAATTGGCCGGAACCGCCACAGACCTTGGGGATGCAATGTGTGACTACTACAAGGATACTTGGAATATGCTTTATGGCAAATATAGAAGATACTATTGCAGTTAACTGGAGGGAAAAAATTAATAGTTTACGCCATTCCTTATCCATGGAGAGGATCCGGAACCTGAATTTGCTACAACGCATCTGGTACCTGCATACTTATGGTCTAAGCAAAATTTGGTATGTGGCACAATTCTGCCGATTGCAAAACGTGACGCACAGAAATTGGAACAACTCCTTGGTTACTTTTTGTGGACTGGAAAAGCATATAAGGTGAGCCGGCCTCAACTACGTTTGCCTCCGTCCAAAGGTGGTTGCGGCTTAGTGGACATTGCCAAGAAATGCATGGCCTTATTGGGGAAAACCGCCACACAATCATTGCGCGGATCTGGCTCATCCATTGACCAAAATTTCTGGAAGGAACAGCTGCATAACCCTCAGGTGGCACTCAACGGATTTAAACCCACTGTCCTTCACCTAAAACGAATTCTGGACAACAACGATGACATTACGGCCTTCGAATGCACCCGGAACCACTACCGTATGCTCACGACAGTTCATCTGGTTCCCAGAGTGGCAGAGAAATATACCAGGGAGTGGAAAGTGATCTGGCAGAATTTATTTTGTAAACATGTGCCCAGTGATTGGCAGGAAACCACCGATGAAGTATTAAATGAGACTATACCGACAGCGGATAAACTCTGGCGACGTGGAAGGGCACAGTCAAACCAATGTCCATCTTGTGCCGCCGTCGACACACTGGACCACCGGATTGCTTCCTGTAAGCAGGTTGAAGTCATCTGGGTAGAGCTCAGGACTTACATCGCCAAATGGTGCCCACCGCAAGCTCCACCATGCCTTGAGAAGCTCCAGCGTTTGGAATTTCATTTTCAAAATACTGCACTCCAACGCTGTGTAGTTTGGCTGGTAATGGGAACAATGTACTGGATCCTTAAACAGAATAATGGCCCAGTGGCGCAGAGGAAGGATTGGGTCAGTTTTCTGAGACAGGCACGCTGGCAACTGATAACTTCTGGTCTTAGCAAATCAATGCAGCCGTACATAACACGCCTTGCACTTTAAATACGACAATGCAACTATAATCAAAATAATATATATATAAAAAAAATTAAAAAAATAAAATAAAAAATAAAAAAAAAAACACGGGTAAAAAAAATAAAAAAAAATAGTCAGCAATCCTGTTCGTAAAGATGAACTTTATAATAATTGTTTTCTTCATGTTGCTCTTGTTCTATACTTAAAGGAATAGTCAATACATTCAAACTTTTTACAGTCATTTGTTTCATAACCGGGAAATTGTAAGTAACAGTTAAAAAAAAAAAAAAATGTAACTGAAATGAATGTATTACGAAAAAGCTGATGTGTTGCTCTCACATGACGTTCTCCATTCTTACGGACTCTTTTTCTTTTATCTTCTTCGTGTTAGTTGAGATAAACATTTGCAGAAATTATTGCTTATTTCCTTGTAGGTTCCATTGGAATATGAGAATGCAGTAGGCTTTGAGCGATAGTGAAATCTTTCAAAGCTTTGAGATTCCGCCCTCTTTGCACGGTTAACATATGAAAAAGTGAACAACATTTGACGAAAGTTTGTTTTTTGAAACTGACACAAATAACAAGGAATATCTCCAAAATGGTTCACTTTACAACAAATTTATTTGAACATAAATTGTAGTTTTAGGAAGATCTATATTTTCGTGTACAGTAAGATTTGGTGTATCACGCTTAACCACTTACACAAAAGTCATAAAGAGTAAACAGGACTAAATGGGCTATAGCCAGAAATTTCAAAATACACATTTCATTTCTCATAAGAATATCTCAAACATATGGTATTTTAATCAAAATCGGTAGAGCCATTTTAGAGAAAATCAAACTTTTCGGAAAACTTTCCACGTAAAGGGTACTTTAGGATGGAGAAACTTTCTTGAACATCTTCGTGTCGTATCGTTGAAAAATATTAAACTTAAATACCAACTTTTTAACCGAATTTTAGTTTTTGAGTTACGCTATCAGATTGAAAGACAGACACACACACAGACTAACAGAAAAACACACACATGGATATTTTTCTAAAGATACTTTTTTTTTTGATTCAGCTTCAAAACATATTTCCGGTGAAATCTCGACTTCGAATTTTTGGGTGGAATAAAAAACTTCCTCTACTTACTATACGTAGTAGAGAAAGTAAAAATACAGGATAAAGCCAGATTGGATAGAATACTTAATGTTGCAATAAGATATGCCTGTAAATTACAACCTGTAACAGAGTGGGAAGATAAGAGAAGGTAAGAACGAAATGACCATGGGGACCGAATGGGACCTGATAGGTTAGTATGCAAGGCCAGAGATGGAAATACCAGAAGGAAGACGAAGTAAAGGAAGACCTAAAATGAAGTGGGGGAATTCCTTTTCTGGTGAAATAGATTTTAGCCTAAATGCAAGGAAGAAGAAGATGAAGAATTTCTTAATATGTTGTTTAAATGTAATTCTTGGGGTATTTGATCAAGAAGGGACAGCAGTTACAGGTAAAATAAAGGCAATTTCTACTTATTTACAAAATTACTTATAAAGGGTTGTACTACCTCACTTTGTTTTCTTAAATTTTTTTTAGAAATGTTTCTTCTATTGACATCTTACGACTCCTTGGTGGAAAAATGAAGAAAATTAATTACTTTTAATGATATTTAGGTGAACTTATATTTCAAATTTTCACTCTTGTGTGGCTGGTTTTTTGAATGTTTTTAGTGCCTCTATTGTAACATATTGCCCCCCTTAAAAAGACTAAGACTTATTGCTGCGCAGAAACTGTATTTTTTCAGAATTTTTGACCTTATGTAACAGGTTGGTTTCCTAAAGAGGAACTACGATAGTTGAACACCATATTTCTTCTCAAAGTACTTAAATCTCTTTTATAGCTTCGGGGTTTTAGGCGTGAAAAGCTTTAAACTAGCCTGCCATGTTTACATGAGCCTGTTACTATCGGAGATGCCAGGCCTACATTAAATCTCCTCCGGCGGTGTCCTTTATCGTGTAAACTTTGGACGATGTCGGCCATGGAACAAGTTTCCCCAAAATACAGCCAAGTCTTGTGCCAACTAACACCGGAAGCCACTCAGAGGAACATGTCCTCGGTGTGTTTACTGCGCATGCGTGCAAGTTAACATTGCTGTGTTATCCGCGCTTGGGGACAATTCGTTAATTACTCGGCTACGTTTTAATATTTTTTGTTGCACTGTTTGCCATTATCTTGCTCTTAGTGCACGGTCGGAATTATTGCAGTTTCGCGTGATTTACTCGGTCTACTAGTAAGGCAAGGAAATCTCTATGATGGTTTGGTGTTTGATAATTACGCGACTTAATCCGCTTGCACTTAGTAAATTACCATGAAGACCCAAAGGACATTACTGTGATGCGAGCAGTTAGCATGGTTGATGCTCCTCCGTGCAAAAGGGACTGGGTTCGATCCCAATAGGGAGTAAGTAATTAACCTATTTAAAAATGTATCAACAGAGTAAATCTCACCAGCTTTTTCTAAAAAGACTAGATGTTATTCCGTTAAATTAAACGATTTAGAAGAATACTACTATGACTTTTGTGTTAGAAAGTTAGCAGAAAATACTTAATTTTAAATACTCTACTACGCAAAGTAAGTAGGGGAACTATTGTTTTCGTCGCAAAATTTCGATGTCAAGATTTCACCGGAAATATGTTTTGAGACCCCCTCAATCTAAAAAAAAGCAGTTTTAGAAAAAGGACTCTCTCTCTCTCTCTGTGTGTCTGTGAACAGCGTAAGTAAAAAATGAAGAGTCGGTTAAAAACCAAATTGGCATTTCAGTTTAATATCTTCACAGGATGTGACACCAAGATTTTGAAGAAAGTTCCTCCACCCTAAACTAAATGGAAATTATTTGAACATTTTGACTTTCTCAAAAATCGCTCTGAATATTTTAATAGAAATGCGATGTGTTTAAGATATTTGTATGGCAAATGAAATGTATATTTTGGATTTTCTGGCTATAGCCTATTAAGTTCTGTTTACTCTCGATGAATTTTGCATAACTGGTAAACTGTAAAAGACAGACCAAATCTTACTATACAAAAATGTAGGTCTCGTTAAAATACACGTTATATGTAAATGCATTTGTGTGTGTGTGTGTCTGTGTGTGTGTGTGTGTCTGTGTGTGTGTCTGTGTGTGTGTCTGTGTGTGTGCGTGCGTGCGTGCGTGCGTGCGTGCGTGGAGTGAACCCTGGAAGGTATCGTCGACGGTAGCACCAAAGAACATAACACCATGGTGGAAAAAATGTTCCACGAAAACCTCAAATAGGTGGATATCTATTGCGGAGCCCTATGTTCAACAGTGGGAATCTTACGGCTAAAATGTTGCCAATGAAATATTTATATGTATCCTGTATCTTGTAAACGACTCTAATGATTGGGATAAAAATTTATATTCAGTTAGCGTTTCGCTTTTCAAGTTTATCTAAATAAGTATCTTCTGAAAACATGATTTTACAAAAAAGGAAAAAAATAAAAAAGAAAGAAGTCCCGAGCGAAGTTCGTTCGCCTACGTATTGCTAAATAATATGTTAACATTCGTTTTGGTGTCTTAATACGGATGGTATGCTACCCTTTAACCTTCTGTGTACTGGGATGAATGACCTGAGCATAATAACATTCCTGCGTATGAGCTAAATTCCACCACAGGTTCCTTGGTGCACATCCTACTGCGTTCCTTGTGTAGTTTCTAGTACAATAACGTTTAACAGCAATGCGACATGTACCAGTACACAATTGTTGTAATGGCAGACTTGAGCTCAAATCGATGGATTGGTAGAGGTGGGCCAGTGCCATGGCCAGCACGGTCACCATATCTGACGTGTCTCAAATATTTTCTGTGACGTTGTATGAAGAGTATGGTGTAATGCCAGTGGAGAACCTTATTGCTCAAGTCTAGATTGCGAAAATCTTCAAAGACAATCGCAAGTATTGGGTCACGTGCAGGAGGCTAACTACTGCTGGTATAGGCTCTGCAATGACGTTGGTAGTATACAGTTAGAAGCCCGTTTGTAATGTAGACAACTCAATGTTGAGTTTTGACGAAATATGACCGTACACCCATCTCGCACTTTGATGCGCTACAGCGTCCACACCGTGCATTTTCGGACAGGGGTTCCTATTTGAAAACCAACCAGTTTGCCATCCTGCACAACATACTAAACGTTGTTGGTGTTTTTGGGAGATTCTGTATGCTTTGGCCAAGCAAAACTCATTGAATCATTATATTTCAAATTTGCTATTTGTACCAAAATATTTCAGTTTTTAAGAAGTACCCTATTTCAGTCAGGTAATCTTGCAGCTCACCCCACCGATGACACCTGAAGTGGGCTGAGGTGGGGGACGCAGCGTCTGGGAGGCAAGCCTCGGTCCTTCATGGGCTGTTGGGGTTTAGTTTCTTGATCTTGCACCTCGAGCGAAGTTCCATTTACAAATGAGTGGATTTTTAGTGCATTGTAAGAAAGACTGAATTAATGAAGTTAACTAATGCATTTTAGCTTACATTTGAAGGTTATCTTTACAGCTCCTTAAATATTGCATTTTATGTAGGATTCACGAGTATTAGTATATAGTTCTACTGTTATTTTATTTTACAGCTTTACCAACGATTAGAGACTAAAAACTTCCCGTAATTTCCTTAATAAATAAGAAAGATAAGTTTTCTTAACATCTTCTAATTAATTAAAACATCTGTATACAACTGGACTCCTGTGAGTATTAAGAGGTATCTAATACTAATTTTACCGTCCAGAGAAATTTAGTTTCTTCTCCAACACGTATGTGTGTGTCCTTTAAATATTTGTTCAAACTTCTATCAGGCTTAAAACATATTTGTTAAATTTTTCATCACTACATAGAAACTTTTACTTTTCTTTCTTCATTTTTCTTGCTACATCTGTTTGTTTAAGAACAGTTGGAGCTTACTTTCCAAATGTGTACAGAAGTTTTTCCTCGTGCGAGTTTGCTCATAAGTTCAGTGTTTATTACGTGATTTAATCTGATCTTACAACGATTGTGGGAGATCTGGACCCAAAGGGACAACAGAAGTTCTTAATTTATTTACGATTCTGATACCGGGTCTGACTGGCACAGCATTCCCTGGACATTTACCTCCAAACTTGCTACAAACTTTTCTCTCGAAAGGGTGTTTTACCAAAGAATAGCAAACAAGTTACTCTGGTCTAAGGATTAGTTACTGCAGCGAGCAGTTCCCTTAAACTGCCCAAGAGACGGGTTTCTAACTTCTAACTTCCACACCATCAGGTGCAAAATCTGCGCCCGAAAACTTGTATCATACAGCTAGCCTCGAATTCTGCCACTGGCTTTCTCTCGCCTTTGCAAAAGAGCACGAATGAAAAGAGAAGTCAAAGTAGCAACTTTCTAAGTTGCTTAAAATACTGCTTGTTTTTCCCTTACTAGGTTAAAATGGATCATATGAGAATTTGGGGCATATGGGTACATAATATGAATTACTGCCTAAGAGTTAATATTAAAAGGCAGTTAGAACATTATAATGGCTGGAGATGGACAGAATAGATGTAGTAGAACAGCGATGTCCAACCTTGTCTCTTTGGAGGCGCTTACGTAATTCACTGCTTCTTTCCTACCCCCGACTGAAGGTTGGTGAGGTACTTCTTGTGACGTGTAAAACCACAAGCAGATAGTCAGTATCCAGTGATGGACACAAACAGGAGATTCCATGGTAGTTTTTAAGTCATATCTTGAATTTCTGGGAATTCCTCATATGACCTGTTCATTCTGTGTGACTGTTGAATAAATGGTAAACAGTAAGACAGACATCTTACTAGATGCAACATGTGGAACTCGTTAAAACAGAAATGTATGTAAAATTCTTCTTTTTTCTTTTGAGTGAACCATTTCCCAGATATTCTTTATTATTTGTTTGAATTTCCCAATGCTTATACTTTTATCGACTAAAAATGCTATTAAATTTTTATACCTGAGCCTTGTAAAGAGAATGGAATTTAAAAAGCATCGCATAGCAACCAACTCTTAAGACATTTCATAGCGCATAATATTTGAAAGCACTTTAAATGCTACGTACATATACACTGCAACACAATGCACATCCGTGTGAGTGGCACAGCGCGCATAAAGTGGAAGGAGGTAAATCAAACCTCCCCTCTTTTCCAAACATTGGACATCGCTGGTGTAGAATGTGACACATGACTTTTAACACAAGACTATTTACGTAGCAGGCATCCAAAATTATTGAGTCATCCATTATACATTTACCACCCTTTCTAGTGTTAATTTCGATTTTAAACATTAAGGAAATGAGGTTAGTTCCTTGCTTCCTCCAGACCTAGAACTAGCATATTAAAATATCTGGCGTAGTTAAAATGAGTGGTGTAGTCTTTTATAGAACGATATATATCAATACGTGCTCCTATAAGAATGTATGCTAGGTTAACATGTGCATGTAGCTCTTCAAAAGCTCCCGTAAGCACCTTCAAAAGCACCTCGAATGCGGCTTACGACTTCCGCGTGCCCTAAAAACACGAGCTGAGGCAAGGAGTGGCCACCAGGCCATTGCGAACCGAAGCGAAAGCACGAGGATTTGAGGTTTCTGGTTCTATATTGTTAAATTATCGTGCTGATTATGTCGGGGAGGGGAGTGGCCTGCAAAGATAACTGGGTTATTCAAGTTCTCCCAAAGGAGTTTGTATAGAGTTTCAGCTGAAGCCATACAAGAAGTGTACTGCGCGGCAAGTAATATTTATTGATCCAAGAAATGAATTTATGGAAGATGAATTTCTCAGCTAGTTGAGCCTGCAATAAGATGTAGAGTGTTGCTTGTTAAAACATTTTTCCAGATGTTATCTATTATTTTAAGAGAAAGATCAAGTGGTTAGTATTTTTGGACTCCGGGATCATTTGCACAACTTGTATTCAACTTGGTCGTAAAGCTTATTGTTATTAAGAAACTTTGAGTATGATTTAGTCGTTCCCTTTATGTGTAGCTATTGGAATAATAGTGCTAAACATTAAAGGTAAGGTGTATGCAACGAATCATGTACTTATACAGCAATATTCTTTCTCGTTTCCTATTGGTGCATTTCGTAGTAATCGCTTCGACTTCTGGGCTGCTAAATCGATTGTGTACGTCTGAAACCCTACATCAAAAATGCATACATAAAGAGTATTCTATCAGCTTTTGCTATTAGAGACCGCTAATTGGTTTAACCCGTGTGTGGGTAGGTGAGAAACGGTCAGAAATATTTCTTTAATTTTCTCTGATATGGTATACGCTGTCGATCTGTACCTTAATGCACAGTAGCACTGTGCACATGTAGCCTTAATACACATGTTCAGTAGCTGTAAGGCTGGAAAGAGATTCACTGCTTGTGTGTATTCTCCAGTACAGTGCTGTCCAACTTTCTTATGTGCTCAGACATATTTAACTCATGCCTAAGGAAGCGCGGGTGTCATTCAACCACTATTTGACTGTCCGCTCCGCTTACATAGCCGATGAGAATTACAAGTGAATTTTCTGGAATAGACACGCTCTCGAAGCTTCTTGTAAAGCGTCTTTGTCCCCAATTCTCACCCAATTCAGGTCTGAGGAAGGCGAAAATTACAGGAGGAGGGAGTGGATATCGTTGAATCTGTTTTGTCTAGGCAGAAAGCTTTATGGCAAAATAGCAGCACAGATGCTTCAAGTGATAAACGCATCGTTAGGGCAAGTACTGTTCTTTAGAGAGAAAAAAGGGAAAGCACTGGCTAGGGAAGTTATGAATACAGCTTTAAGTGTGCAAAAGCATACTTCATGGATGTGCACCGAGGAGATATTGGGAAGGAAATGGTTGTGACTGAGATTTGATTTAGTATTACGGAAATCATCGGAGTAAAAATGTCCTTAGGAAGAGCGCCACAAAAGTACATCAGGGGTACCATAAACAGCGCTGCTCTTGTGTGTATTGTGGGTCTGAAATACCCAACCATACTTTGTTATAATTAAGATACGGTTTTTACAAACTAGACAAATAATTAAATATTTTACAACTATGTTAAAATAATTGAATGCACAAATATTTCATTTTATTTATAACAGTAATTTAAGATTTATAATATTTTATAACTTGTGGTTTTCTTCCTTTGGAAAAAATAATTTTGTAAATTGTGTTCCCATTTTTTTTTTAAATAAAAGCAAACCGTGGGCCTCTCAGGCCCACCCTCTCCATTTATGAGACCCGTGCACTGGCGGTTTACTGTAAGTAGTTTCATTAAGTTCCGAGCCGGTTTGGGAGGCTCAGTTGGATAGACGCTCGCCTACTGATCCCAAAGTCACGGGTTCTAATCCGGCCCAGACCGACTGTTTTTAAGTGTGCTTAAAAACGACTGCTCCATGTCAGTAGATTTACTGGCATGTAAAAGAACTCCTGCGGGAGAAAATTCAGCGACGCTGATGTGTTGTTAATTACAAACTATTTTGTTGTTTAAGTTCAGAGGCCTTTAGATCCAGGGTGGGAATCTTTCTTTATTGTTTGTGTCTTAAATCGATTTAGCATGGAAGACTGTCACACTGTTAATACCAACTGAAAGTCAAGTATCTTTCCTGCATCCTATATTCCCAGTATTTTGTTTGATTATTATTGTTCTTTAGGATGTTTCTTTCTGTTACGGAAGGGAATCCGGCACGTCAGCCAATGGCGTATGTGCGTCAGACCTCGGGAGGAAGGACGAACTGAAAGTACCCTACAGGCAGCCAGAACGCATTATAATTGGAACCACAACTACGATTGGTCCCTAACAGTTGCAAGTTCTTCAGCCCAACGGAGTTCCAGGTCGCCAGGAGAGCCCACCACCAGCCAGGTCCGCTCAGTCCCCCTGGAACGGTGACCAACAGCAGCGCCTTCCTCAGCCGAACACTGTGTTCCCAGAGCGCAAGCACCATCCATCGTAGCACAGTTCACCACTGGAAAGACAACCAGAAACCTGGAAAGACTATACAGACCGAGTGAAGCGAATGAAATGGAAGTACATGAAATTCGGCAGATGTAAATACCCTTCTCAGCATTCGCCTGGCAACCCGGGAAAGCGCCGAAAAAACCCATAGTCAGGAAGGTCAACCACGGGAATCGAACCCGCGACCTTTCGAGTGCGAGCACAGACGCTACTGCCTGAGCCATCCCACTCAGTTCCTTAACATATACTCGTGGTGTACAATGAAATATCACAATAAAGCATTAAAAAGTTCACTTGCGTTAGACTTAGTAAATATCGTATTCTCAGATAAAGATACAATATATCCTGTTTTTGAATAAGAGGAATATTGGATATTAGCCCTGGGGAGATGGGTACGGAATAATGGTCACATTGAGCGCTATTGTCAAATTAGTCCAAGATTAATAAAAATTAGTAGGGAAAATAGAATAAAATTTACATCTCGTTTAAACATTCAATTTATGTCAAATACTTTTCCCTTTATGCATTCTGTAAATTTAGTTGTATGTTAGTAACTTTAATTCTTCATTATTTTGTTTATCATAATTTCATGTTGTAACAGTATTCTCCATGTTACAAAATTTACATTGGGGCATTCTACAAGATGTGACTAACCTTCATCACATAATAAAATACGATGTTGCATAAATTATCTATACAATAGCTATGGACGTGTGGCACATAGATGAGCTTTGTGACTTTTACACATCAGGGTTTAAATATAATACATATCCACGAATGTTTTAGTGTTCCATTATCAGTCATTATTTTTATTTCAAAACGGATATCCTCATAATACGTCAGTCAGCTGTTTTATTCTTGTAAATTAATTTTGATAATTTGTCAACCGACTCTGTAATTATAATTAGATCGCTGTGCACAAAGCTTTAATTATTATTGCGTAATTCAATCCTGTGCATTTGTTTTATCTATTCTGGCAGTACATGAAGTACATAAATATTCTGTCACTGATGCTGATTGATCTCTACGCACTTGCGGAAAAATGTACTGCATCGCTCTCTGCATTTTAACCTGTTTTAACTTGCGGATGGTTGTCATAAAGTGATTTGCTTTCCTGCATTCCATCAGGGTTGAATAAGGCCAACAATTTAAACATGTTTGCAACAGTCGATTCGAAAGTAACACACTTGTAATTTTTCTTTCGTTTCCACTTGTGTATCTGAACCGAAGGAATTATGACATTAGATATCCGGATTTACGTTGTCAAACATTTTGAGACCACTAAAGGCATCCAAAAATAATAATCTAATGTGATACACTCACACGACTTTCTCTGCTCTTGTACTAAGTATTCTTACTAACTCTTATTCCCGTATCTTCTTAATGTAAATGGCGACAAACATTTGTAGAAATTATATTATTGCTAATTTTGTTGTAGGTGCAAAACTCACAAATAACAAGGAATATCTCCGAAACGGTCCACTCTACAAAAAAAGACATAGCTTATGCGTTATAACGGAATCTGCATTATTTGTTATTATGTGTTTTACCAAGATCTACATGTTTATGTAGTAAGATTTGGTCCATCTCTTAGGGTTTAGCAGTAATGCATAAATCACCAAGAGTAAACAGGACTACATAGGCTATAGTCAAAAAATTCGAATATATATTTCATTTCCCATGAAAATATCTTAAACCTGTGGCATTTTAACCAAACTGGTTAGAACCATTTTTCATAAAATCAAAATTTTACATGTAAGGGGTAGTTTAGAGTGGAGTTTTCTTCAAAATCTTCCTGTCGTATCCATAAAAGATATCACACCAAATTCGGTTTTTAACCCACTTTTCATTTCTGAGTTGTGCTCTTCAGACAGACAGACAGACAGACAGACAGAAAGACACACACACATACTCGCATACGCACAGACATTTTTCTAAAACTTCTTTTTTGGATTTAGGGGGCCTCAAAGTATATATTTCCTATAAAATTTCGACATCGAAATTTTGGGTCTAGTAGAGAAAGTAAACGTGTGTGGAAGGGACTGAGATAACCTGCCTCTTTTTCTGCTAGTAATAGCAAAAGTTGAGAACAAAATATCGTGTAAATGTCAAACTTCATAAATATTATGTACTTTTATAGGATGCAAGGGGTGAATTTTCGAGTAACAGGGTATCACCGATCAGGGATGCACTCAGGTGGGAGTTGAAATAGAAATATCTGAAACACAATGTCAGTCATCCCTTATACCGCGACTAATTTTAAAGATTTAGGCAAGCAGGAGCGCGGTCAACTGTATCACTGAATAGTGTATGTGGTATAAATAAAGTATCTGATGGATCAACGTGATAAACAAACAACTTTTTAAGTATTTATACGACCAAAGGCAAACAGACGTACATAGAGACCGAACTCCAAGTTAGAACTCATGTCAATCAGGTGTTAAAAAAGGTCAATAAAAAGAATAGAGTTTTTTGTTAACAACGCAGTCAATTGCCAGAATTAAATTAGCACTACCGGTGTGCTGGAATTTCGTTACACAGGAGTTCTTTTACATGCGAGTAATTTACTGACATAGACTGTCGCTTCTAAGCAAACTTAAAATTAAGCGGTCTGAGTAGGTTTTAACCCGGGATCTTGGGATTAGAAGCGGCACCATGGCCGAGCCGTTACATCGCTCGCCTACCACCTAGGCGGCCCGGGTTTGATCCCAGGGACCATATGTGGTATTCGTGGTGGACGAAGCGGCATCAGGGCGGGTTTTCTCCGGGTTTCCGGTTTCTTCCGCAACTCATTCCACCAATTGCTCCATTGTCACCTTTCCAATAATTATTTGATTATAATCAATTTCGCCTGCATTTCATATCATGCTCTTCCTCACTGTCATACCTGGTGCTTGGCTGACCACCTGCTTCCAGGTCTTCACTCTGTCCGGTTAAGAGGTTCCTCTGCTCCCCTACAGGTGTCTGACCCTAGGCACTGGCTTGTATGTCCTAGTGGGTGTAAGCCCTTCATATGGGTAGGATAATCAGAAAAAGAAAGAAAGTTATTGCTGAGATAGGTTATGAGTTCATATCCAAAACTCCGTCTGCTTCCAGAAGCGTGTAAGATACAGCGCATCAGTGATTCGCGTATATAACAGTCAGTTCTGATTGTTTGATAATTTCTAGTATCAAATAGCTCCACTGCTTGGACATAATATGAGGAGGTGCAATCTCATTCCGAAAGAAAGACTTTCTTATGGATTCACCTTCCTGAACTTTGTTTATAGCGTTGGGCTGTATGCTGAGACGGGAACTTTTATGTATATATTTGTAATTTTAGATTAAGAATGTACATAAATATAAGATTTTAGATATAAGTATAACTTGGTATTGTGCAAAGAAGTTGCCTTTTGGAAGTAGGTCGACCTGAGTGCGTTTCTGAAGGCCAAGGAACAAACAATCTTTTGTCAACTAGCACGGAGAGACGGGTGCAGAGGTCCAAGGACAGCTGGGGAAAATACACCCCTCCTCCATAACGGGACTAGAGAGAAAGTGCGGGGGTGAAACATAAAGAGAAAACGTAGAAGCTTACAGTTGGGTCTGTGTAGCGAAGTTCTTAGGAGGGTAAACCTCGTATCGCTGAATAAGTATAGCTTCGCGCCAAAAGAAACGTCGAGGTGTAAAATGCGACAGTGATTAGGGTAAAGTAAAGCAAATAGTAATCTTAGAACGACACACCAGAAACTTGCTCAGGTCGGCACTTCGAGGCAAATGAAGTGATGAATAATAAACTTAGTAAAAGTCTGTGTTGTGTTGTTATCTAACCTCGCGCCCGAGAAACATCCTCTCATGCCTACCTAGATCCGGCACCCAACGTCCAGAACCCGCTACAAACGGCGCTCAAAGTCACAACCCCGTTACAATGCTATATGCCATTTTATGTGTAACGTCACAAATTGGATGACTGAATCATTTTGAGTGATTCACTTAGCTCACTTCAGAGCCTTCAGAAGTTCTACAACTATTATCCTACTGTACAGCTTATTCAGAATGCTCTCCATATTTCACATGCTTCTGGCGTTAACGGGTGAATGCATAGGTTCCTGGTTATGTTGGTTTGTCGGGAAATGAAATGGCTTGCTTTAGCAGCAAGAGCATATACTGGGTAACTTCCTCTCGCGTATCTCGTCGGGAGGAGGTGGCCTTGGCTCGGTTCCCTATTGGCCACTGCAATTTTACGCAGGTTACCTTTTCAAGAGAAACCCTGTTCCCCTTTGTTCGCTGCATGATAGTTTCGTTGGTCCGTCACGTGCTGCTAGAGTGTTTCCCTTTGGGACTCTCTGCAACTGCCGGTCAGTTTTGCAGAGGACCTGTCGGACAATAAACAAGCAGTTGAAAGAGTTTTGAAGTTGTTATCAATAGTAAACATCATTTTATATTTTGTTATTGCTGACTTTTATCTCTTTAGTTTAGTTTATTTATCAAAATTTGTGTCATTAGGAAGACCTTTATTCTACATCATCTTCATCATGAAGAGGAAAACTGCACTACTAAAATGCTATGTGAATATACACCTACATTTAAAATGTACAAAGAAAGGTTTTTCATATAAGTATATCCATTTATACATATTTATAAATATTCTTAATGTGTTAGAACATACTACGTAAAAACACCGACAACGCTTACTATGGTGTGCGGGATTCAGTTGTCTAATAACTCTATTAGGGATTCTGTCTTGGTACAACCTTTGACTGATCATAAACTTTCATTTCCACTGCATGAATATGGCTAAAAACTGGGCAGATTGTAACTCGTGCTTTTTACATTATATATTGAGTTTAATATACGGAAATTGTATATTGCAAATATTTTTCAGTTTCATTAATATTTATTAATGAAACTATTGATCATACAAATCTTGCCACCATGTTATATATTTCAGAGGCGCTGGTACTCAAACAATGCATTTGTAAACAGTAATTTATTAATAATATGACGCCGGCCGGCAGTGAACATCAAAGACACTCAATGTTAAGGTGCCTCACACCACTGGGTGGCCGCAGGCCTAAAAAAACCTCGGTATTAACTGGGATATAGGTTTGGAGCCTCTGCTTAATGAGTTAGTAGTTGACACGCAAATATATACCACTATAGCATATGCGGATGATCTGCCTTTATTCGCTGATGACCTAGAAGTTGAGCGCCCTTAAACCAAATCCAAATCTGCCTTTATTAATAGAAGGAAACACCCGCCTGGAACTGGAAACAAAATCTTCTGATGTGACCCAGAAGATATATAAACTCTGTTAAACTACAAATTGCAGCTAACAAATCTGTGTATTTGCTATTTAAAGGTAAATTATTAAGAAACCCAGTTATACGAATACATGAAGAACGTATTCAACGCCACAAGTATATTAAATACCTTGGAATAACGCTTGATGAGAAAGGCAACTTCAAGACACATGTCACTCAGGTCTGCAACAAAGCCAGTAAAATTATGATGAAGATTGCCAGTATTGCCCAACTTCAATATAAACTACCTCTCACTACCATTAGAACATATCATAATTGTATCTTTACTGCCATCATTACATATGGTGCAGGAGCGTGGGCACAGTGTATCCAAAAATTAAACCTCGTCGCAGATCTCAGAAAATGCCAGAGGAAAATTCTTCTCCGTTTTACTGGAGCAGCAAGAACGACCTCTACTATGGCTCTTCTTGTGGCCACTGGTACCTGGCCAATAGATCTACAGGTTCGCCTATATGGTGCTTACTATTGGCTAAAGAAAAGCAATCAACAAAAGATAGAAGATATTATAGGAAAACGATGCTATATGAAAAGACAAATAAGGACTGAGTTAATATCCTTATGGCAGTCAGAATGGGATAACCTGCAAACTGGGAGACGGACCTATATGTTTTACCCTAATATACGAGAAAGGTTACGACTAAAGCACCTAAATCCCTTACAAGCTGCATTACACTATATCACAGGCCATGGGCCATATGGCACTTACTTAAAACGTTTTAGCATCATAAACTCTGAAATGTGCACCAGATGCAATACAGAAGATACTCCTGAGCATGTAATGTTTAACTGCCAGAAATACAGTGAAATAGGACAATCTAACAGGGAAAAGCTCATGTACCTCACTTTATCGGAAATGGTCAGGAATAAGGAAAATCTAAATGCTTTAAATGAGTTAGCGACTCAAATCAGTATAGCAGAAAGATCTTTAAGACAAACTGAACAAGAAAGAAATCTATGAAATTTTTATACACCTCCAGCGACTGTTGTAGCACCATCCCGTCGATCGTTAAGATTGTCAAACCAACTGTAAGCAGAAAGGAGAAGAACGAGGCCAAAACGACAGCCTGATGAGACTTGGACAGCCTACCAGAGACTAGGGATAACTTTACAATATTTAATTTATATTTAATTTATATTGTTATTTAATTTAGGTTAGTAACTTCTGCACATTCTATTGTGAAAAAATTGTAATAAATAAGTTTAAATAAATGAAAATATCCGCATACTACGTCCAGATATAAGAAATTAGGTATCTGGACATAGCTGGCAGATATTATTTTATTTTATTTTATTTTATTTTGCCTCACACCTTTTAATACTAAGGTAGATGCATCTGCTTATAAATACGTGTTCGACGACAAAGGTGTGGTCAGAACAAGGACGAGAATGAGTGTGGCAGAACAAAGAGTTTCAAAAAAACTGTTCGTGGGCCAGGCTTGTCTACGAAAAGGCAAATTTCGAGAAAAATCCGTGCTACATCATTCTCATTTATATAAGTTGGTTAAGACGGGAAAGGCCGCCTGTTTTTCTTCGGAGTCGTTAAGTGTTGAACGAGATAGCTGTTAGCAGTTAGTTAATTGTAAGCGTGTGTATCGTCAGTTACACAAGTTCAAACGTCGGGTGGGAGTTGTTTGTTGTGTGAAGCAGTTTTAGTGATTATGATAGTCGAAGGTAGCTGTTTATTAGACAGAGAGAGAGAGAGAGAGAGAGAGAGAGAGAGAGAGAGGTAGAAGAAAGACAGTGAAGGACAGAGCAAGAGGGAAGAACAGCTGTGAGTTGCAAGATCACGACGAATCGTAAATTGTGTTAACGAAGAAGAAAGTGGACTATGTTTTGGTAATTCAATTTGAACGGAAATAAAGTGACAGAAAAATTAGCTACTTGTCAATTTGTCACATTGATGTCAGGGGTGGGGTTTGTCACACTAAGACATACTTTCCATGTTTCAACTTACACGTCACAGCTTCGGAACAGGTCTCGGAACTTAATGGTTTCTCTCTCTCTCTCTCTCTTTTTTTTTTTTTTTTTTTTTTTTTTTTTTTTGGCGGGAGGGGGGGATAATACTGAATGTTCGACATTACAGTAAGAGAATGCCCTCTTCTAAGAACCTTAGAAACCGTTAAGTTCGTATAAGACATTAATCCCCAGAGTAGCCGTTTCATATAGCAGAAATGTAGAAGTTTATAAACAGTTTCTCTGAGAGTGAAATTGTCATTATTGTGACATATGGGCTAAAACGATGCCAATGAGCGAATACTTTTCCAGCAGATTTGGGACATAATAACGCAGTTGTATTTACCTGAAATGTGCTGAATGAAGTCTGGCATTATTTAACACTCCCTGTTTCGATTCACTTAACCCACCAGGTAAATATTCCCTTTCATTTAGAGGGTGGGGGATAGAAAGCAGATGGTATGTAAATTACAGGACCTTTGTTTTGCAATTGCAGTGAAACAAAAAGGGGAAGGCTTAAATTGATTTGGTAGGGAGGGATTGAGCTATTGTGGGCGCGGCACATCACTGCTGGGGGTGAAGTGTGACAACACCCTCTCATCCATTGTCTTCCTCTGACCACACCCTAAGCTGGGTACTCCGCCACGATTATTTTGCAACTCGCAGATGACATCACATGCTGAGTTGTGTCGTTGATCCCAAAGAATTCCATAGTTTTCTGTTTATTAGGCGCAGTTAACAAAAAATCAATAAATATTGATTCGTATATTGACAATAGGAGGTAACCAAATTGAGAGTTCTCTTTCCGCCTCAATGAAAACAGGATCAATTGAGAATTGAAGCTGGAGGTTACTACTGGATAGCTCTGTCCCTCTCCATATAACAGTCATGACTCCCTTGCTGAAGGAATGAACTGAGCATATCAGCTGGTTCAACTTCCCTCTGTTTGATGTAGTCGGTCTATTCTAACGTTCGTATTTAGTAATCACTAGGGAGCGAACCTTCATACAGGGAACGAAAGGTTGCGGAGTTTAGACTGTAGGAAGTGCGAGTGGTCAGTCTATCTCACAGGATCATTGCACAGAGGAGGCTTGGTGCAGTAGACGCGCGAAGTTGTAGGTAAATTTGTTGCATAATTTAGATTCAATGCTGCCCCCATTTGCAGTAAAATATTCACTCTCAACTTTTTGTACAAGTTCAGCAATACTAGAATATTTCGATTTTCATGCTGCAGGTACTAGTGAACTGGTGAACACAAACAAGAGATACTATGCACTGTGTTTTGTGCTGTCACTGTACTCGTGCAATGAGGTCACATCTGCCCTTGTGGCAGGTAACTTGAGATCGCCTCATTTCGCGATAGCTGTATGAAGGTTCGAAACCTAGTAATCACACTACCGAATGAGATGGCTCCTTGGTATTACGAGACTCCATTCCGGTGGTCCCGCTGCCGATTCCTGTCGACCACTCACTCCAGATTTTTCGTGGTTTTACCTGGTTATAGGCGAATTTCGGATTATTTGTCATTTATCACAGTTTCCTATCCACACTTTTAATTTCATTCCATTTCGTCCTCATCTTATGGGCGTGCGTCTAGGTTTCTAGGTTAGTGTGTCGAACAAAGCGCGGATGCTTACTCAAACGAAGTAGTACTCCCTAAGGACAACAGAGGGCTGCTGGTTCGTCCATCGCCACCTCTAGGCATCTCCAGCAATAGGAGCGTCTTCGAGCTTGGGACTTTCAGGGAATTCACGCGTCACAATGGCCTGTAGCCTGTAGTCTCCTGTAGTTACTTCACTTCAGCCCTTCCTCTTGGGGGGTGTTTGTAACAATAGATCTCTGTAGGGCGCAATGCGCAATGCGCAATGCGCAATGTGTATAATCTATAGGGACTTTCATATTATATAGCTATAAAACTCACACTTTTTTATTCCTATTACAGCACTGTCAGGCGCATTTGTTTGTGAATTTGAAAGCATGCGCAGGCTTTCAGTTCTACAATAAAATGTGCTGCAGATTCAAAGATGCATCTTATTATATTACTCCTTTATAATTGCTGTTGTCTAGGCTTTAGCAGTTACAATAAAAATGTATCCATAGGTTGTGTTATACTCGTATATAACTCAGCAGTGCTTCATAATTATACTAATTATACCTGCATTATATTAATGAGAATGATGGTGATAACTACAATAATAAAATACAATAACCTTAATAAGAAACGAGCAAATGCCTGTTAAATACTATGTGCCCTCATGTTTGCATGAATTTTGTTAGGGCATTTCACAATCTGTAATCCGTAATGTTAGACAACAGCAGCATATACAGGAGTGACTTTATACCCTGGAAAATAAAGTCCTGTAAGTGAAGTGGCAAAATATTCTAAGACCTTTTCAGTTGTTTATACTGTTCTTGTCTATTGTCACGACTACCCACGTTAGCTTAAGCCTGGGAACTGCATCCCATCGCTTGTTTTCTCTGATAAGCAGAACAAAGTTCACTCACGCCGCTGACGTCCGTTTCATAGGAATTACGTCGTTGCGTTCTGAAACTGTTTAACCCCCTAAAGGATATCCACTTATGCAAAATACGGATGAGATGGGCCACCTGGTACAATATTTGCCAAGTTCTACAAAAATGATTCATTCATTTGTACCCAATAAGCTAAGTAGTAAAGTCTTATACAGAAGGGATTGGTTTGGCTGTAATATACGACTCGAAAATTGTTGGACGGTTTTGGAAGTTGTAAACCAACCTATGATTTCTGCAAATGCCCTGTAACATAAATGCTACACATTTTGATTGGATGGGTTAAATATTGGGATTTTTATTGGTCATTAAGGGCCTTTATTATTATCATCATCATCATCACAATCATCATCATCATCATCATCATCATGGCTAAGTACAGACATCCTTATAGCATTCTCTAACGTCAGATAGTAAACAAGAGAAACCAAACATCATCATCATCATTATTATTATTATTATTATTTATTATTATTATTATTATTATTATTATTATTATTATTATTATTATTATTATTATTATTATTGACAGTACATTTCAAATTAAAAGTTTCATACCTGGGCATTGCAACTTATTATCTTACCATGCGGTGTAATGTAAATTGTAATGTATAGTATACTCATACAACGTTTTATTTTTCTTTGATCAATCTAATAAGATAATGCTAATAACCCCCCCCCTCCACCCAGTTCATAAAGGTCCAAGACTTTCCACCCGGCCACTGTGTCCCCCACCTCTGCCCACTACAGGCGTCATTAGTGGGGTGCAGTACTGCAAGGTGGGACGTGGTCAGCTCCCCGAGCCCTCCCGGCCAGTTATGCGGCCTTTCCTGGGTCACTACTTCTCCATTAAGTAGCTCCACAACTGGCCCTCCGCGACCTAACGAGGCTGAGTACACCCCGTGTCAGACCTCACAGCGAGAGAACAATCCCCACGCAGGTACCAGGGATCGAACCCATCTCCAGAGGCTACGGAGGTGGTCCTAATGCTAATAAAAACCATGTATAAATTTAAGCTAAAAGAAACTAAATATGGCAATGATGGAAAAATACGATTTAAGAAATCTGATGTGTTGCACTCACATCTCTTTCTCTGCTCTTGTACTAACCATTCTTACAAACTCTTATTCCTATATCTTTTTCATGTTAGTTGAGATAAACATTTGTACATATTATCTTATTGCCTATTTCCTTGTAGGTGCAAGGGGAATAAGAGAATGCAGTAGACTTTGAGCGATAGTTAAATCTTTTAAAGCTTTGCGATCCCGTTCTCTTTGCACGCTTAACATAAAAAACTGAACAACGGTGTTCCATTTGACGAAAGTTTCAAGTTTTCCGAAACTGACACAAATAACCAGGAATATCTCCGAAATGGTTCACTGTACAAAAAAAAATTATTTGAACATACATTGTGTGTTTTAGCGAGATCTACATTTTGTGTAGCGTAAGACTTTCTCTATCTCTTACGGTTTACGAGTTATTAAAAAGTCATCCAGAGTAAACAAGACTACATAGGCTATGGTCAGAAAATTCAAAATTTACATTTCATTTATCATACAAATATCAAACATATGTCATTTTAGTCAAAATCGTTAGAGCCATTTTCAAGAAAATAAAAGTTTTCGAAAAATTTTCCATGTAAAGGGTAGTTTAGTTTGGGGCTATTTTCTTCAAAATCTTCGTGTCAC
The DNA here is from genome assembly GCA_030765045.1 of Tenodera sinensis. Taxonomy (NCBI): domain Eukaryota; kingdom Metazoa; phylum Arthropoda; class Insecta; order Mantodea; family Mantidae; genus Tenodera; species Tenodera sinensis. The sequence continues at coordinate 52,705,461 of CM060967.1, forward strand.
ATCCTTGAAAGACATTAAACTTAAATACCAGCTTATATTTTAACCAACTTTTTTTAGTTATGCTGTCCACAGACTGACAGACTGACAGACACACAGGCAGATAGACACACACACACACACACACACACACACACACACACACACACACACACACACACACACACACACCACACACACACACACACACACACACACAAGGAGCTTTTTCTAAAAATGCTTTTTTTTTATTCAGGGGGTCTCAAAACACATTTCCGTTAAAATCGTCATAGAATTTTGGGTAGAATACAATACTTCCTGTACTTACCAGTAGAGAAAGTAAAAAATTAATGCAACATATAAGCATAAAAATACAGTGAGGGCTTACTGGGCCCCGCGCGACTAACGGTGTTGTGTTAGGGTGCGCGCATGTCTGAGGGTTAACAGTTCATATACGGATTCATATACGAGAGATGTGAGACAAGGCATGCTTTTCATTGGTGCGAAAATGTTTGTCTGCATAGACCAGAGAGTTTGAGTTGCATGTTTAAGGATTAAGAATAGTTGTTCAATATAAGGGTAACCAAAGCTTTCGAAAGTTGTAGGATAGCCTATAATTCTTGCTAGAGTCTGAAAACCCCGTGTACGAAGTGTTATTAAAATCATACCAAACAGACAGCTTGTAAGTGAGTGCGGCAAAATTTAATGACCAAGTCGGTAGCATGGGCACTATATGCCACTTCTTAAGTAAAGAAATGCTAAACGGTTTAAGCCTCTTCATTTAGCCCTTTGTGCTAGAAGTTATTAAAAATCTGCCATTATCAAAATAAAACAATATCCTCCGATAATAATAGGGCGCTGATGACCTAGAAGTTGAGCGCCCTTAAACCAAACCAAACCAAATTCTCCGATAATCATATTCAGCAAAACGGAGTTGAAATTTGACGACACGAATATAAAACCACGGAATCTCCTCTAGGTAAAAATGTATTTGAATGTTCTATAACCTTTGTATATCCGGAAGAGAAATACTTTCCAGTTATAAAATATTTATCAAAACTAGTTGAGTGATTTCAGAGACTACCCCTTACTGCACAATTAATAAAGGAATTCTAGTATAAATGAACGTGAAACATTCACCTGCCTCACACATAAAAGGTCTGAGCTTCAAATCTGAATTATTATTTACCTAGGGACTTTTTGTGTTTACATTATACTCGGAGATCATTTGGTGTAAAAAAATCTACTGAAATCCCATTGATATTATTTCACCTGTTTCATTTATTATGTCCTACCTAAACAACGTTGAACTTTAAGATGTTGTGCAAAAAATCGTGCAAGATGTGTATTACATACAATGTCCCAAGGTTGTAAATGTGTTGTTTATCATGATGGTAACACTTTAAGTTAAGTGGACGCTGATGAAGTGTGTGTGTGTGTGTGTGTGTGGTAAACGTCGGTGTCAATCCTCTCAAAGATGCGAGTCACCGTCCCTTTGCTTCATCTCCAAAAAGCCACTTAGCCGAGCAACTCATGTGATTACCAGCGAGCTTTCAGCATAATGAACAGCTTCTCCAAATGTACAAACATTCACTTAACCTTCTACACTAGCCTTCAGCTGCAGTAAAATGTTACTACCAGAGTGCTTAAAACAGATTTCTCGGATCCTATACAACGCGATACAGCTTATCTTTTGATGTGGAAATTAGGAACCTCTGTATTACATAAGGAGATACTCACTATGTATGGGTATCTGAATACGCGTCTGAATCTTTACACTGTATATAAATATAGTATTATTTAGAGCTGTTACCAAGATTTGTGCATACATATTTAGCCGTTTCTGAATTCTACATTTTTAAATTCAAATGCTGACCTGGCATTGCAACAGCGTTTCAAGAAAGTTTATAAACCAAAAATTGTGGAATTAATTACATTCTTGGTCTGCCAACCTTCTCTCACTGACGATAGTTTAACATCAGCTTAGAAATGCTCCTATTTTCCAACTTTAATGCATGAGGTTTAGTACTTTCTTATTCTTTCCATTAAGTTTAACAAATTTAATACCTTCTGATACTGCCAGCAACAAGATTGGAGAGTAGCAAAACTACGTCGATTACAGGAAAGAGAAGATAGAAATCCACGCATCAACTATTTTAAGTAGGTATGTGCGGCAAACTGCCTGCACCAATTTTCAAGTAATAATAGTATTACTATTGTTGTTAGATCTTGCAGTTAAATGTTCTGGCTCTACAGCCCTTGATGAGCTTTGGCTTCCTGCAAATTCTCCTCCTCAAATGTATACCTTCCAGTCTTCCTTAAAATTTCTGTTACATTATCTGACCATCTACTTTTTGGCCTTCATTTTTTGTGCTTTAGCATACAATAATTTTAAGTTTATTTACGCTGAAACTTCAACTGACTTTATCAAACACCTTTCTAAAACATATGAATGACATAAATGTTGGTATATTAAACCCTTTGTTTATGGATTAATTAGGTTAATCTAAGCACACTGTCTGTACAATATCTTCTCTTTCAGTAACTATGTTAAATGTATACAATTATATCCTCTCTAATTATATTAACACCAATTTTGAAATTGGTTACCATATGCATGTAAATAGTGAAAATGAAGAGAAAAGGTTGTGAGATTTTCTTACACTGTTATACCTCAAGCAACAAATATTGTGTACTTATTTAGCTGTTGTGGGGAATACTGAACTTTGTATTAAATAAATCTAAAATATGGCATGTTAGAGATTCCATTTTGATTAATTCATTTGTTATAGTCATCTGCAACAAATTTGTTATATTTAATTTTCTCATTGCTTCCAGCACCTCATTATGGCTATGAGGCATACATTGTATGAAATTCAATTAACATAATGTTTCTCCTTTTTCAATAATAATAAATTTACCAATTATCTATACAAACCGTCAAGCAATACTAGAATATTTTATGGTAATTTTCGATTTCTTTTTTAAATGAGGTTAACCTGAATATTTAACTAATTTGAGCTCATAGGCAGTATACAAATTTGTGTATTATTAGGAAAAAATTTCGTATTTAAGGGGACTAAATCGTGAAAATGGTATACAAATACAAATTTGGAGCAAAAATTAATTTTATACTCTTAAGAAAGGTGTTCATATATAAGGATACTGATAATATCACTGAACCCCTAGTCAATACTGGAGGGCAGGTTTGAAGCTTAAAATTACATATACACCCTTAAGAATAATTTATCTTGTTTCTAAATACTTTCAATGCTGATTATCAACCAGGGGCATATCTTATCACTTACTTTGAAAAATTCACTAAAGGATTTAAGAATTATAATAAATAAAACGTATCACCGCAAATTTCCAGGAAAGGAAAATGTTGAAGTGCAATCCTTTAAACTTAAATTAAAAAACATAGAGACCAAGAGTTATATATTATTGAATTTAGTTTTCTAAAGTAATTCCCCTTTTATTTCCAAACCTTGGGACACGCTTTGTACGACAGATAAGTTTGCACACAAAAGTGAAATACAATTCTGTACCACAGAAAATTTTCCTGTATATCACATCAAAAGAGGGAGTATTTTTTCTTGGGACCTACTAAATAAACTCTTCAGAAATTTTCTGAATTTCTTCTAAAATATATTCCAAATATTTGATGAAAGCGTAATTGCGTAAGAAACATAGTATTCCCAAATATTGATCCTCTTGAATCTCTTTTAAGGGTGTAAAGTGAATACTTTGTGACCATGATAAATAAAATCTTAAACTACCTGTGACTGTAAAATCTACTTCATTCTCAATTTTAAATGGAAAAGCAGAAAGAAGAGACAACAATGAACCGTAAAAATATGTAGAGCACACTAGGCTGTAGATTTCAGATAAGATTTGTTTGTTACCATTAATAATTTCATTATGTATTTTTGAAATATTTTATTTTGCACGATTTCATTCGGAGATAATAGAAAAATTAAATTAGCATTTATCGAACAGATTTGTAAATATTAGTTGTTATAGTCTCCTGTGTTATCAGATATGCCCACAACGAATGTATGTTTATTATGATTAACAATATATATATATAGCGGACACAAAATTTAATGGCGGCGGGAAAAGGAGCTGGTCAATACAACATCCAATCAGAGGGTTGCCATGCCTTGCGGTTTGTAGATAGGAAAACATGCTCTAAAGCCGGTGACATCAATATCATCTGAACCCACAACATTTATTTGAGCAATAAAAAGAGAAAAATCTGATCATGAAATGCTTTTTTCTTTTGGCAGTGTTTAACGCCCGCTTTTACTACATACAACACCGCAGGCGGTGACACTGATGATACATGGAGCACCGGTGGAATGAGATGGCGGGGAAACCGGAGAACGCGGAGGAAACCCTTCCCAGCGCCGCTTCGTCCATCAAATCCCACATGCGGTCGCCTGGGCTCGAACCCAGGCCGCTTTGGTGAGAAGCGAATATCATGAAATGCTGAACAGCCGCCGATAAATTGTATCCTTGTCATATTTAAGCTTTTGTGTTAATAATATGTGAATACTGAGGTGAACCGATATGGAATTTAGTAATTTAGTTTCGGGAGTCAAATATTCGGTATTTAATTCCTCTGGGATCCTACACCACAGAAATGCGATACACATGTAGTATTTTAGCCCTACTATCCATGTTACGGCGGGTTCCTTAATGCTGGGTTTATGTTTATAGTGCTTTCAAACGAGAAGTAAGTAGGTAAAATTTTGGCGCTGATATAGTTTTATATCTAAAAATACAGTGTTTCTCAGTGTATATGGTGATGATAAATATTCAAGTAAGGACACGTTGTGTATCAATTTTCACTTGAAAGGGATTAATTTTAATCTACTTCGTGGTAAAAGTAACCACGGTTTCTCTCAAATATAACACGAATTTCCGACAGGTCCTTTTATACATTCACAAAGAAATAATAACAATGTTTTATTACGCGACGAAAGTTCTCGTACAATGCAGTAAATTATTTATTCTTGCGTTTTCTTTCTTTTAAGAAATACTAATGCGTACACCTGTCAGTCTGTGGGCAGCATAACTCAAAAACGAAAAGTCGTTTAAAAACCAAAATTGGTATACAAGTTTCACATCTTTTAAGGTTGCAAAATGTCGATTTTGAAGGAAGTTCCTCCACCTTAAACTAGCCTTTACGTGGTAAAGTTTTCGAAAATGTTTACTTTCACGAAAATGGCTCTAACAATTTTAATTAAAATGTCGTGTATTTGAAATATTTTTTATGACAAATGAAATGTACATTTTGAATTTTCTAACTATAGCCTATGTAGTCCTGTTTTCTCTGGATGACTTTTGCATAACCGTAAGAGATAGACCAAATCTTACCGTACAAAGAATGTAGATCTTGCGAAAACACTCAATTTAGGTCCAAAACAAACTTTCGTCAAATGCAACATCATTACTCATTTTTTATATGTTAGCAGTGCAAAGAGAACGGAATTTGAAAGCCTTAAAAGATTTGACTATCGGTCAAAGCCTACTGTATTCCCATATTCTCCTTGCACTTACAAGGAAATAAGCAATAGAATAATTTCTGCAAATGTTTATCTCAACTAACACGAAGAAGACATAGGAATTAGAGTTTGCAAGAGTAGAGAAAATAATGTGAGTGTAACACATCAAAGTTTTTTATTTGGGGCCACCATATGCATTTAAATAGTGGAAATGAAGAGAAAAGGTACGTAGTGAGATTTTCTTACACTATTTCACTTCAAGCAACTAAGTGTTGCGAAAGGACAAATAATGTGTAATTATTTAGCTGTTATTGAATGGGGAAATAGAGAAACATTAAACCTAGTGAATTTAAGAACAGTTAGCAATTATTAATAGATTAAGTAAAAATGTAAACCCCGCGCGACAGCCCACGAAGGGCCAAGGCCTACCGCCCAGCCGCTGCGTCCCCCACCTCTGCCCACTACAGGCGTCATTGGTGAGGTGCAGTACTGGAGGGTGGGACGTGGTCAGCGCCCCGAGCCCTCCCGGCCAGTTATGCGGTCTTCTCGACCTGGGGCCGCTACTTCTCCATCAAGTAGCTCCTCAATTGGACCCCCCGGGACCTAACGAGGCTGAGTGCACCCCGTGCCAGAGCTCCCAGCGGGGATAAAATCCCCATGCTGGTACCGGGGATCGAACCCGGGTCCTCCGCGCCACAGGCAAGCGCGCTGCCAGCTGCGCTACGGAGGCGGCCAATAGATTAAGTACCTACGTTTAATTACGAATTTTTATTTAGGCTACTTAGTCCACCAGTGTTTTATAGTACGTACATACATGGTACTTCAAATGTCAGAGATGTAAATATAACATGGTGATCAGGTTGAATTACAAACAGTAAAATATATTAAGGAATATTATATTCAGGACTACATAACACAATAACGATAAAATTGTTATGCGAAAATTTAAAACAGTTAATTACACGAACATAAGCTAATTAATAAATTATATTGAGAGCTCTGATATTCAACTATTGCCACAGAATGCAATACTAACAACTGGGTGGATTACCTGCTTATACATAAACTGTAGTGACATTGCATCTGATACCAATATGTTTAACACCATATAACTGCGTAAGCTTAGTCCCAGACCACGCGTTGTCTATCTCAAATTATTATATCAATTCGTTATACCTCTATGTATAAAACTACATATACCATTAATATTACGAAGTAATGGAAATAATGAAAGCTTTGTTGTATTTCCTACGTATGTTGTAATTGAATTCATTGCTAGTGTATGCTAAACTTGTGTCCAGGGCATACCAAAAAAATTGTGTTCATGAACATTGTGTAACTTTTGATGTTGCCGATGGAGATTGTGACCCTTTTAAAATCTACATGGACATATATGCTCATAAGGGGCATTTCTGTGTATGACCAAACAGCTGATATTTATTTAATAACGTTAAAACAAGCTGTGCTCAAGGCTATGTGATCTAAACGCTGCCTTTGGCAATGTAGTTGTCCGCGTATTTGCAATCATTAATTTGTTCTCAAGCCTTGTTTTCTGTTTGGTAACAAAGTAGTTAGTAAATGTAATTGGCCTCATCAGTTTTTGTAAAACGAAGCTTATTTTGATAGCCTACTTTCCTTGACATAAAATTAAGCAAAGACGTTAAAACAAGGAACCATTTGGTTTCTTGATTCTGTTCGTATTGACTTCATGACTTTTGAAAAGAACTAAATGTGTATTTCTAAGAATTTGAAAATCAATAGTTTCATTTTCACGAAATTAGCTTAAGGAGTTAAACTGTAATAATTTGTAATATGATCGTGTAATTATAACTGCATTAAACTGCATCCTATACTTGAAATGCACGCAGTTTACTTAATGTATCCTTTTCAAGGGACCTGAGGACAATGCTCTAGTATTATTTTAATTCTCTCAGACCTTTAAATACGTGCCTAATATACAGTGTCCCAAAATTACACCGTCAAACTTTGGGAGCTGATAGATAACATTATTTTAAGCACTATTTGTTAAGGAAGGTTTTTTGCTGCGGTGCTTCATTTAAGTGCTAGATTACTGCCTCCCACCCAGTTTAAGTATTTACGGCAAAACCAACAATGCAAACTGGTATTGCATTTATCTTAGTAAGGCACACAATCTTAATACAAGAAACAAACACGAAACACAAACAAAACACAAACATCTGATTGTTTACAGTTAATCACAGCTTTACTATTCAAAATTAGATCGATAAAGTTTCAAACCAGGAACATGGCTGGTGTCTTCGCGAGAGTACGGCAGAATAGGGCACGCCGATGCACTCGGCGATGACATTCGTCTATTATGAGCGAAATGGCTAAGGTGTTAGCGCCCTAAGTTGTATTCAGAAGATCACGGATAAAATAAAATTGTCAATCAATGCCTAAAATCCACCTGATTTTTGTTCCCACACAAATACCGGTTGCATATTGAATGCGCTACCTAAAGTTTCATTCATAAAGTAAAACAAATATAAACACAAAATAAGTGATACACGAGGGCCATCTAACCACAAGTTACTCAAGCAGATGGTGCAGAGTTGTACAGCTAAAGGCCAACTGCCTAACTTATTAAGAATCAAGAGCATAAAATACCTAAAGTTTAATTGCAATGTGATGTAAAAGTAACATTAAGGACGGAAAATCTGTTACCTTCACATGACATTCTCTGTCTTTTGTTATTTTTATAGATGTTCTATCAACTATTTTTACAATAACTTATGTTATATCTACTTCATGTTAATCGAGAAAAAGGTTTGCAGAAATAATTTCATTGAACTTTGCGGTTATTAAAGATATACAGAAAACTCAAGCAATTATTTATCTCTGACACTCCTTATATGGTTTATGACTTTCGGGGGTAACCTTGCTCCACTAAGTAATGACTGGACCCATATCTGGGCTGGAGGTAGTTACCTCCAATGGTGAGCTTACTGGTGGAATGAGAGGACCTACAGCTTTTGCCGTGAACAGGCTAGATAGGCCTTGGGGGTGATTCTCATGAGCTAGTCAGAAGTGAAGGCATGGTAGGGCCCACTTAAAATCATCACGCCAGAGCCAAAAATTCAGCAACAGGTGAGCCGGAAAACCACTGAAGGCGTATTTACTGACTTTTAAATTTCCGCAAAAAAGAAGAAAAACGTAAAAATATCATTTAGTACTGAAATTTTCAAACCAGTAACAATGAGTCTTGAATTTATTAATCACACAACAATTTTATTTGAAAAACCTTTTAACAAGTTTCTGATTGCATTGCTCTGCATCAATGGTGCAATCCGTTGTTTTCCATCATGTCAGGTTTTCGACGAAATGAAGAATTTGCGCTTCAGAAAATTCGATATCATGACTCAGCTTGTAGATGCCCTAGACAAAACAGTTGTTTTGAAGTACATATGTGTTTATTACTAATGAATGACCCTAAATAAGCTGACATCGGGTGTTTTTACTGGCCTTCAGACAGGAAATCGATGTGTGGCACCAATTTTGAGGATTCAAAGAGCCGAAAGTAAAGCAACCCTGTTATAGCTACAAAGGTATAAGATAAGAAATCTCCTAGGAAACAAAAGGAATCCAGATACAGAATAATTATGAATACCATGTTGGAAAATGTGGGAAAACTAGATTGTAATATGGGTTCCTACATGTTCACATTATTTTCCAGAGTTTTCTTGGATTTTATAGCCAGGAACAGATTTGAAAGATATTGAAAGCGGATACTATGGTGGTTGGACGGTTAACAGGAATTCAGCCTACTGATGGTACCTGAAAAGGGAAAGTGCTGCTCATGCTTATAGAAGAAGTGCTAAAAGAAGAAAATATCTTCCTGTAAAACAGTAAAAATTATATCAATTGTTGATAATTCTTGTGAAATGTACGTACATTGCGCTTATAATTAGGTACATAATTACATAATTCACACAACACGCTCTTAAGATGAAAAATCGTTTAGAGGGGTATAAATATACGTCTGTACTGAGTTAATATGAAAATTATGTTTTTTGTTTGAACATGACAGAAGAAAACTGATAACATATTTGAATCAGCACCTCAAAATTATGGGAAATTGGCATTGAAAACTAAAACATGTATTCTTTCTTTCTTAATGCAGAGCAGTGTTATCTTGTACGATTCATTAGTTATAAAAATCCAATTACAAGCCATTTATAGAGATTCGGGATATAAATTTTATATTTGTGCATATCTTCTAAGCACGTGGTATTTTAATCAAAAGTCATTTTTGGAAGAAATTGCAAAATTTTCTAAATGTAAAGAGTAATTTAGAGGTTATCTATGCTGCCTCCTTGGAAGTTACTGAACTTAAAATAAAAATGTTGGTATTTTACCCGACTTTGTTTTTGACTTACATTCTTATCAATTTATCTCTCTCTTACGGTATTTCTCTAATGCGAATATTCGTTTCAATTTTTGGTATTGAGGGTGCCTAAAACATGTACTTTAGTTGAAGTCTCTATGTACAATAATTACTCTTTGTTGTGTATATTAACGTCCTCATATGTCATATCGGACGATGAATGAATGAATTTGGTGAAATGGTGCTCAAATGAGTCTGAGCTCCGTAGAGCTTAAAGTTACCCGACATATACTCTGTTCATCTAGAGATTAGAGGAGACGTAAACAAAGCCACGTGCGTTTTGACCACAGCGCGCCCTCTTGACGCTTTCGCCGTGTAAATAGTCCCTTGAAGAAATACTGTTACTGAGGTCTGAAATGTCACTTAATGTTTGCTAAAGCATGAACTAAGAGTACTAAGCATAGTTAAAGTGTAAGAATACGCAGTTAAGTGAATCTGTAACCAGCCTAATTCATTCTGCGCGCGCATTATTCAGTATGAAAGTAACTTGGCGGAACAAGTGAGTGTTGTAAAATATAAGCGCGGCAAACCGTTGCGAAGTGGTGAAAAGACAACAATATTGAACGTATTTAACAAGTTGTGCGAGAAATATCCCGAGCTTGCTATCGAAGACGTGATGAAATTAACATCCGAGTTTACCGGTGTGTCAGTTGCAAGTATTTACAGCACACGCAAAGAAAAATCGTCAGTTGGTGAAGATCCCGGCCAAAAACTTCCACGTACCAGATAAATGGTGGTTGTAGTTTGAGACGAATTTGTGAGTGCGAGATCTGCAATCCGTCGAAAAGTTCATCAACATTGTTAACAATGAACCTCTACCTTAAACAAAGTGCTGTTGGCAGTTAACTCTGACCCCGATCTTCCAGATTTAAAACGAACTTCCCTCCACAAGCTGCTTCTGGAGATTGGTTTCGAGATTGTGAACAGGAAATGAAAAAGTGTTATTGTGGACAGAGATGACGTAAGTAGCAGTTAATTTCCATGTGCTATATGTTATTTGGATCAAGTAAATATATCCTTTAGCAGTGTAAAATGCACATTATACCTGCGCGTAGCGGTAGGTAACCGTGTTGCGTCATTGTGAAAGCACGTGGCCGCGGAGTGATACAAACCGGTGCTTTGTTTATATCTCCTCTAATCTCTTGATGAACAGAGTGTACGTCTTTTCAGGATAAGGGAAAACCTCGGAAAAAGCCTTATCCGCATAACTCACCCTAACCTCAAACTCAGGACCTCTTGAATATGAGGTACACACGCTACCACCAGACCACAGAGGAGAGCCAATAATTACTTGACCTGTATAAGCAGGTGCTAGAGAACGTAAGAATAAAGAAAGCCAAGCAGTCAAATTGAAGGTTTGAGTCGCTGCATTTCTTGGGAGAAAATATTGAAACTTTTAAGCAAAGGTATTAAAGTATGACACACATAAGTCAGAGCTATGATGAAGATACAACATTATATCTCATATGACTATGCTGTGGCCTTAAATCCAGCACTGTGAAAACAAAAACATGAGTATTACCTACCCTTCGTTTCAGAAATATCCGCGGTGATTCATCGGTACTTCCACTTGAAAGTAATTGCAATTTCCCTGCCATTTCCATTTCTATTTTTGCGTCACGAAAGAGAAGAAGGGGTAACGAAGCATATTGAATACTTTTGCAAGTATGTACTAATTTAATTTTTTATTTTGTTTGGTTTCCCTGCTTTCTGCTGATGAATTTTTACGCAAATGTCGAAGTGGAAAATGACGATTTGACATATAGACAGACGCGGCGAGTTGTGTGAAATATTGGTAGCTGATAAAATGCGTCCATATTGGCTATATATAATACTGTGTGCAGTTACACCGTTACTATATTAATAACATCCTAAAGGTACGCAGCACACGATGGCATCTAAATTGAATTCTTCTGAAGTTACAGATTCTGTTAAATGCTATTTGTTTGTTATCGTAATGGAAAATTTAGAATAATGAATTCCGATGGTATTTGCGCTCTTTTTAATACAGGAAGTTTGCACATCGATGGTGACGGTGGCGAATTCTAAAGATTATAAATACACCTCACAGTTTCAGACGAATAAAAATAGGAATGCTTCTGGTTTTGAACCTGCTTTAAAGCATTGAAATTTCAGGGTATATGTCAACTTCACACTAAATTGATTAAAGTATTGTCAGAAACATCATAGGTCTACATCAGTGTTTACAAACACTGTAATGTACACAGTACAGAGATATGGAATTGGTGGAAATGTAACGTAATGTGTTTTTAGTAGCGTTTAATGTAGGCTAAGTTATACATACACGCCCAGTACATCGCTCTGTGCCCGTACAAATACACAACATTGTAATTATAAAAATCTGGTGTGTTACATTCACGTGCTTTTTTCCACTCTTGTACTAACCATTGCTACTAACCCGTATTCCTCTTCTTCGTGTTAGTTGAGAAACATTTGCAGAAATTACCTTATTGCTTATTTCCTTGTAAATGGAAATACAGTAGGCCTTGAGTGATAGCTAAATCTTTTAAAGCTTTCAAATTCCGTTCTCTTTGCACGGACAAGAAAAAAAAAAAAAAAAAAAAAAATAATAATAACGATGTTCTATTTGACGAACGTTTAAGTTTTTTAAAACTCGCACAAATATCAAGGAATATCTCCGAAATTATTCATTCCATAAAAAATTACTTGAACATATACGAGTATTGTGTGTTTTAGCAATATCTACATTTTTTTGCATAGTAAGATTTGGTCTATTTCTTACGGTTTACCAGTTATGCAAAAGTCATCCAGAGTAAACAGGACTACATGGGCTATAGCCAGAACATTCAAAACTTACTTTTCATTTGCCATAAAAATATCTTAAACGTATGGTATTTTAATAAAAATCGTTAGAGGCATTTACGAGAAAATAAAAATTTTCGAAGAATTTTCCATGTAAAGCATAGTTTAAGGTCGAGGAATTTCCTTTAAAGTCTTCGTGTCGGATGCTTGGAATACAATAAATTTCGATACCAACTTTGGTTCTTAACCGACTTTTTGTTTTTGAGTTATGCTGTCCAAAGACTGACAGCCTGACATAGACAGACACGCACAGACACATACACACAGAGAGAGACACACAAGGTCCTTTTTCTATTTTTTTTAAATTCATGAGTACCTTGATATGCTAGTAATTTATGGGGAAATCGCTCAGAATGCTGCAGCTGCCGCCAGATTGCACCAGGAAAGAAGATTTATAAACCCAAGAACGTTTCTGTTGACCGCGTAGATGGTGCTGGGCACAGGAAGTGTACAGCCAGCACACGAAGGAGGCCGATCGAGAACTATATGCCATAGGCATAGAGGAAGCAGCTTTAAATCTTGTAGAAGCAACCCAGCAGCAATAGTCGACGAATTGCTCAGTTTGTCCGCGTGTCCCATTGCCTGTTCTCACGACGCTGAAAGAACAGTTATTGCGATCGTATCACATTCAACGGGTCCAGTGTCTTTTTGCAGCGCATTATGCCCCTAGGCTGGCTTTCGTCAATTGGTTCTTAGAACAATACGCAGATATGCCACAATTAACTATGGCAAAAGATGAAGCTACGTTTAGAAAAACTGGTGTTTCCACTTTTCATAACACCCATGCATGGATTGCAGAAAACCTTCACAACACCAGAGAAAATAATTTTCAACAGCGATTTGCCACGTAAACCTATGGGCAGGAATCGATGATGACTGTCTCATAGGCCCTTACATTCTCCCCGACCGGCTGAACGGGGTTAATTACAGTGGTAGATAAAATTCAACTTTATAAAATTTTGGTGCACCAAAATGTGTTATCCTTATGTATTTGGACCTGCTGAAAAGGAATCTGCCATCGGTTTTTCCACAGCACCTACAGTTTTTGTGTAAATGGTACTAGTCATTATTTGATTCTATTCGGTCTTTGTGATCCTCAAACAGTATGATTTGGTCTGTAAATGCTAATATATCAACACAAAGACAATGAAATGCTAATGAAATATGTTTTCATACACACCAAAAGCATTTTTGGACATTTTCTGCACCTATTATGAGTGACACTACTATCTTATAGTAGTATCCAAAAGTAGTCAGCCGTTGTACTTGTTGCACATTGCTCCTGATAGCGTTGCTCCAATGTATATATTATGGTCTAATGAATTCTCTCCCCATGTTCATCGGGGACTTGTCCAAAAGCACCAGCAAGAAATGAATTCAAGTGTGAGTGAAGAATGTGCATTTTTAACATGCTTCAACCGACATTACGTAAGACAGTGGCGGCTCGTGCACATTTGTTTAGAGGAGGAAAGAATTTAACTGCATAAAATTATGAAACCTTAAATAATAATTCATGCAAAAATCGCATGCATTTGTAAAGGTAAAATGCAATACCTTTTATTGATAGAAGAACTCTGCCCTTCGCTGTTTCGCTGTCGCAAAATCTTCCATTACTCTATCATGCCATTTTGGATCTTTTTCCAGCTGCAACAAGTCTTTTTCGATAGACATGAGAGCAAGAGAACATAGTCTGTCTTGACCCATAGTGTTTATACAGGAAGTTTTTATTCTTTTCAGTGTAGAAAAGCTTCTTTAAACACTTTCTGTCGACACAGGTATGGTAGCAATTAAGGATGCCAATTTGTAGACGTTGGGAAGACATTTATACCTTCCTTAACGAAGAGAACTGTTAACTCCTGGAATTTGGTACAGTTCTGCTGCAAATCACACCACAAGTTCGTTTTTTAGCAACTCACTATCAAATTGTTGCGGGAAACAGTTCAATAAGGATGAAAATTCAACATCTGGGAACGTCTTGGAAAAATGTTCAAATTTCGAAGCGTCGAGAAAATTAATAAATAATAATTTCTACAGATCTTCTGCGTTGCTAGCGTATAGATTATGTTGAAATACAACTGGCGGAAATGAGTTTTGGGATCAACAGCTGCAAGGCGCCTTTTCTCAATTTTAGGAAACTCGTCACCAGTTTCATTAGCAGCCGATTTGAAGTGTTCATTATAGGCTGCGTCTTTTCTAGATTTATGCAGAAAATGAACCATTTCAAGAACTCTCCTACAGCGGAAATCAATATCATTGGTTTTAAGCTGGAGTATACCGAAAAGAATGGCAGTTTTCGAAAATACTCCACTGAAAACCAAAAGCAAGAAGTTGAATTCAAAGTCTGCCATTTGATTCTCTAATTGTATCATCATCCCAGTTTTTTGTTTCTTCCAGCATTTCGGAAAACACTGCCAGAAGACCTTCCCTGAGCAATTTTACAGATTCTACCAAACGAGATTTGAAGTTCCATCTGGTTTGAGCATCTTTAGGCAGTCGAAGTTTGGTCAAATTGGTAAGAGCCTCCATTCGTTTTGAGGATTGATGAAAAAATGCGGGCAAACCACTGATACTAGCAAAGAAGACCCTGCACTGAGCAATGCTACTACAGCTATGTGATAGTACAAGATTAAGCCTGTGTGCATGACAGTGTACAAATAATGCCTGCTTTGCTTTCTGCTTGATCTTCGTCTGCAAGCCGTTAGTTCTCCGGCCATAACAGCAGCGCCATCATAAGACTGCGCAAAAAGTTTCCTGTCATAATTCAACGGCTCTAACTGCTGATTCAGTAATTTATATACGGCATTAGCTGTTCTATCTCCACTAACACTGTGCAAAGCAAAAAAATCGTTCTTGAATGTAGCCACATGTATCTACATATCTTAAAATTATTGAGCACTACTCTGAGAGACACGTCCGAAGTTTCATCAGCCTTCACTGCAAAGAAGGCAGCTTTATGAATTTCATCCTCTATTTATTTCCTTACAAGGCCGGCAACAGATTCAATTAAATCATTTTGATTGGTTTTTGGCAAGCCGATGAATGCTTTAGAATTATTTAAATGTCTGAAGTACTTCATCGCGTTTCATTAATAACTTGAAAAGCTCGCGGTAGTTCCCTTGGTTTGATGATAATTCATTTTCATCGTGTCCTCTGAAAGCTAGTTCTTGCCTTCGTAGCAGACACGCAATATCCCCTAAACTTGATAATACGTCTCGATTTTGCTTCACTTGTTCATTGTGTTTGGCGCGAGAAATCCTAGCTGCTTCACTAGATCGATGCGATATTCACTTTTACCGAAGATTGTTAATTTTAGTGCATTGTCGAGATGCTCTCGAGATTTTTCATGCCTCTGAATTCCTAGGCCCAGATTCTTAACATCACTGAATCCACCAAAGGTCCAAACATCCTTCTAGTTGGAGAACAAAACACAAGAGAATTTGCCTTTTTTCACAACCTGTTAGTCAATTGGCTTTTTCATACCAAGTTGTGGACAAGTTCAACTTCCCGCCTTTGCTAGTAGCACACATGAGTCCAGGCAATGGTGGTGGTGGTCGTCCCTTCTGTATAAAAATTATTTGTTCCTGTAATGTGAGTCTTTTAAATTCTCCGAAAACTAAAACACTTTCACTGTCAGTCATTGTTCAATGTTATAACAACAAATCAAAAAAAGCAAAACTTCACCGTCTTACTCGCGCGTTGGAAGAAGCACAGTAGAACCTTACTGAAAAAGGAGCAGCAACAAAATACGTGACAAAGTTTTACGATGCACAATGAATAACATATCCGTGATCAAGGGAAAAGACCTGTTAATAGATCAGGTTGAAAATAAAAATCACTAGATGGCAGCAATAGTATTAATACCTTTGCCGGTTCCAATCTCGCGCCTCAGAGAGGAATTATCCACAACACTCCAGCCTCCAGGAACTTAGCGCAGGCGCAGTTCGAGAGGAGGAACTCCTCAGCTGTACATAAGCTGCATTAAAAATCTGTTTCTCTCTCTGGCCGCTGTAGCGCTATGTTCTATGCACATTTACTATGGGAGTGGAGGAAAGAGATAAGTTTCCTCCGCTGCACGGACACTCCTAAGGTATCACGTGGTATAAACGGTGCGAAGTATAAACCAGCATACCTTAATATAATAGCTTCGAATTCAAAATTTATTCAGTATTGCTTGAATTTTAAGATTACTATAGCATTTATAAATTCATAAAAAACTTGAGGAGGATGTTCCTCCCTTCCCTCCTCTGAGAAGCCGCCACTGACGTAAGACTAGTAGTTCGTTGACTAACACATCACTATTGTCTGCTCTATTGTTTCCAAACAAATCAGAACACAGATTTCTGAAAGAATTCCAGCAGTCTAGTTCAAGAGGCCTCAAAGCTTTGTCCATTGCAGCAATGAACAACTTTATAAGATCAAAAGGTGGTAACAATTTGTTTTTCAATTTCAGCAATAAGATGTTTGCTACGTTCTTGCAACCAGGTTGCATTTGTGTACAGGTACGCCAAATCTTCTGCTGCAGAGAATCCTCAGATCGCGGTTATCCTATTCACAAAGAAAACAGCAATACTTTCTTTACCCAGATTGTAATCCTGTAAGTATCCCAATTAGTTTGAAGGCAACACAGATTTGCCACTTACGGAAGTTATATTGAATTTTATTCAACAAAAGTAGCATACTGCTATGTTTTCTTAATTTTAATGGTATACGCAATGGGAACAGGAGGCTATACATTGCTATCATGAATAAGTAGTGCTTTGCGGCTAGTTTTGGAGTCATCAACGAATAGTCGCCATTCCACTTGTGAATGTTTCATTCCCATAGCATTAAATAGACCATTCACAACATTGCAGTAGGAGTAAGTATTCCATGACAAATAATGGTGCGAAGGCAGCTGACGATGTCAAAAGCAGGAATCCCTGATGACTTCCACTGTTTCAGGCGCAAACCCAAAAGTTCAGCTAGTGCCTTAGAAATACAAATAAAATAGAAATAACAAGGTCAGTCAATTCGTAATTGAAACCAGAGCTTGCATTCTCCGTGTCTGTACTAGCTTCGACCTGGCTTTCACCTTTAAATGACCATGTGTCTAGAGAAACAGACAGATAAGAAGGAACTTTGTGGTACGGGGCGAATAGCTTATTTGCTTGTTCTTCTTTCTATCCTTGCAATCCTTCCCTGCAATTTTAACGGCCGGTCTGGGTGACTCAGTTGGTTAGACGCTGACCTACTGATCCCAAGGTCGCGGATTCAAATCCGGCCCAGACCGATGGTTTTTAAGTGTACTTAAAAACGACAGCTCCATGTCAATAGATTCACTGGCATGCAAAAGAATTCCTGTGGGACGAAATTCCGGCACACTGGCGACGCTGATGTGACCCTGACAATTTGACAGCGTCGTTAAGCAACATTTTTTGCCATTTTAACCATGCAGAAATAGCAATCACCTATGTGATTGTTTGGTTCCTTCCATATCATCAGAATAGCAGAAGGCATTGCAACTTTACCTCTTTTCTTCATCAAACCATTAAGACGAGACCAACAGTTCACACGGACAATACATAATGCCCATTTTCGGTCCTGATTACCTAACTTATACTCGAAATAAGAATCATACAATTTGTTCACTACGGTTATCACATGTCTGCATGATTAGAATGAAGGTGAAGTGGGGGGAGAGGAAATTCGGGGACATAATGAACCTTCCCAACATTTGCACACCAACCCATCAAAATAATATAAAAAAAAAAAAAAAAAAAAAAAAATCTCATGGATCAGGAAGGTTGGAAACGGGAATCGAACGCACTAACTTCCGAATGCAGGCCACAGATGCGACGCCTGAGCATCCCTCTCGATTTATTGTAATTACTAGCTGACTTTCTTGCACGGTGAACTTTTACGTGAGAGACAGGCAGACAGACAGAGACAATGTAAAATGAAAGACAATTTCCTCGCTTGTATTTAAATGAACATATTTTAAACAATATTCCTTAGGAGTTTTATTAAAATACCGTAAGTTCCAAATAGGTGAAGACAGCAAGTAAATCTTGTATTTTTTGCATGCAGCCCACGAAGTTCTGTTATAATATTTATGTAACTGAGAGAGAGAGAGAGAGAAATATTACGGTGGGGGAAGCTCTAAGAAAAAGTTCGTTTGTAGCATTCACCATTTCCCAAAAATTTGCTGCTATGTGTTAAACAAATAACACACGAACGCCCCAAAAAGTTTAGTTTCTGTGAATGCTTTCAACGCAAGGAGGGTAACATTTCCAAGTCGTTTATAAAACAATACTATTTTATTTACCCCATGGCGTGTGATGGGTAAAATAACACAGGCAAAGAAATTCATACATTCGTTTAGATTATTCTGGAATAGGTGACGCACTGCTTGTTTTTCAAGCCTATTTTGTGTAGACATCTACCGGCGTATACGACAGTAAAATTTTCCACTTACATACAATTTTCACAAAAACTTGAATACGTATTGGCGAACATTAAGAATAGGAAAACCATGAAATAAATTTAGAACTGTTAACCTATGGAGGTACACTAATTTATATTGCTGCACCTGTGTAATATGGCTGCAAATCATATAAAGCACCTAAGTCCTGGAAAATTGCTAAAATATGAGTTGTGTCCCAGAAGTACCCAACCTGACATATACATGTATACTTAGCGATTTTTGTTTCAAGCAAATGACTGCATGAAAGTACCAACCTTATAAAGCTTTGGTTTGATTTTTGGTGATGCTGCGTTGCTTAGCATTTGATTACTCTTAGCGAATTTGTCAACTTGGATAAAACTGGTCATGTTATGTGATACAATAACCTCATTTGAAAGATCATAGTTCAACTAATATTAAAGGATTTTACTTTGGGAGAGCCTGTTCCTTCATTTGATGAAATATGGGGCCATCACTTCATACCTGAGACGAACGAACAGTCGAAGCAATGGATTGAAAGGGCAGAATCGTCTCCACAGAAGGCGAAGAAGCTCCACCTGGAGGAAAGGTCATGGCGTCAGATTTCTGGGATGCATGTGGCATAATTTTCATTGATGATCTCCAAAAAGGAAAAGCAATCAATGGGGACTATTATACGAACTTGTTGCAGCGTTTCGGTGATGAAATCAAGCAAACACTGCCGCATTTAGCGAAATAGAAAGCTTTTTTCATTAACACAATGCATTAGTCCATTATTGACATAACCAAAAATCAATTAGCTAAAGTTCGAATTGCACCCTATTTGTCAGATTTACCCCTCTGCTTAATTTCTGTTTCCGAACTTCAAGGAATGTCTTGGTGGTAAAACACGTGCTAACAATGACGAGGTGGAGTTTTCACTTTATGGCTGCTTTGCAAAGCTCGGCGGTTTTCACTATAAACAGTATGGAAGCTATTGAGCATAGCTGGAAAAAGTATATCGACCTGAAAGGAGAATATGTAGAGACTGTCTTTTACCAGGTTTCCTAGGTTAGGTTGACTACTTCTGGAACAGTTCTCATGATTTAACATGTAGAAAATGGCGAAAGAAATAATGGCTCTACAAAGCTATGGGTTGTTAAGGTTATTTAGTGCTGCGAGTAATTAGGGAAAGGTCTCTAACATTTCTTTGCAGTATGATAGAACAAACGTCTTTCGCAATTAGAAAATGTGGACAAGACACGTAAATAATTTAGACTTACACTTTTCATTCATCGATTATGAGAAAGATTTTTACTTTTCGAGAGATTTGATCATTACTCCCTATAACTTTATATATCTTAGGAGGTGAAGCAGGGCTGCAGTATATCATAGAATTCGTTCAATATTCATATAAACGACTTAATTGGATAATAAAAGGGAAAACTTCCTACTGGTAAACAATAACCTTCACCTTAACATAATAAATACTGTTGATGGAATATTTTTTTAATAATTATTTACAAATGCGACGCAAAAAAATTCATGAAAGTGTGTTTTTGTTTTGTAATGACTTAAATAAAGTTGTGTATAGTATTAAAGTTGTTTCAATTTCAATATATTTATATGCAGTGTAAATTCTTATTATTAGGTTCACTCGCAAACTTTATCGCGACTACTTCAATTCCCAAGAACAATAATTACAACCCTTTAAAAGGGTTTTGTTTTTACAAATTTATATCATTACATTTTTTTTCTATTTATTTTATGTCGCTTTAACTACGCAGTGACATGTGTTAGGAGGTATTCTTAGATCGTGTATGTGGCTTGCAGTTAGCTTTCAAGGTTTCATCCCTATACTGTATCACATTGCTTCGTCAGGAGTCTACAGAGGGTTCAGTGCAGGGCAACTCTACTTCTGCCTCTGTGATGGCAGATGGCATTAGGGTGCTATCTAGTCTATCTGTAGATCAATCTAGTTTTCAAGGTCTAATCCTAGTCCATACCATCCTGCTTCGCCACGAGTTCACAGAAGGATCAGTGCCTCTGATGGTATAAGGTGCCATACAGTCCATCTCTGGGTACATCTAAACTTGACCCTCAAGATCTCATCCCTATCCATCCACTCCTGCTTCGTCGCGAGCCCAAAGAGGGAGCAGCGCAGGGCAACTGTACCTTCGCTCCTGTGACGGGCACATGACATTAGAGTACCATCTAGTCTATCTGACATACATCTACAGTTAGCCATCAAGGTCTCATCCCTATCTATATCATCCTGCTTCGTCATGAGTCCACAGAGAGAGAGAGAGAGAGAGAGAGAGAGAGAGAGAGAGAGAGAGAAGAGAGAGCGACTGTACCTCCGCCTCTGTGACGGGCACATGATATTAGGGTGCCATTTCGTCTATATGCTTCCATTATCTATCTATAGATGGCACAGCATTTACTATTACCAGCTATTTTTCATATACACTATTGTCTTAGATTTAAGATGGAACTTGTGGTATTAAATGTACAATCCCGTATTTACCTTGGCGACTGAGGGAAATCAGGAAAAAACCGGAACCACCCGAATGCGGGCTATAGACCTTAACGCCTGAGCTATCCCAGTCGGTTGTATACATGTGTTGTGTGGAGTCTGGTGGTGTTGGTTTCGTGCTCAAATAACAGTCACATTCTGCGATGTTTTTCACGTAATAGGAGGCTGCGAGTGTGCTTCAGATACAGATTAACTCTATGATCACTGACACTCATAAAATCGATGCTAAAATCTTTTAGTGATTTCAATGCTCTTACTATTTCAGTGCACAATAAAATCAAATTACTTTCCGTAGGAGTTATTCTACCCTGTCCTTC
Organism: Tenodera sinensis; assembly: GCA_030765045.1. Taxonomy (NCBI): domain Eukaryota; kingdom Metazoa; phylum Arthropoda; class Insecta; order Mantodea; family Mantidae; genus Tenodera; species Tenodera sinensis. Next base: position 52,727,449 of record CM060967.1, read on the forward strand.
CGCTCTAATGTACATTGATAGCTATTTCCAGTAGCTACATCTATTTTCCATTTAATTAGAATCCCTAAAACAATAGATGAAGGGGAACTAAAGGGAACATGGAAGACTAATTTGAAGATCCGCTTATCCAACTACTAGCATTTTCCCGGGAAGAGCTGGAAGACCCGCAGTGTCTTATCCCATGGTCTAGGCGTAACATGCACCAAGGTCACTGGAAACTCGGCGAAGGGCGATAGCTTCTCTCAGGCGCAAAAATCTTTAGCATGGGTTCCTTCTGAAAGGAAGTAAAGTCGGTGAACCCATGTAGTAAATTCACGGCTTGTAAAAGAACCTCAAATCTGATAAAGAGGTCTCGGAAAAAATGGGAGGCTAAACGGCGTCCATATATTTAAGAAGAATCAAAAGTTAAATAAATAAATAAATAATAAAACAAACACACAGACTCGCACAAATAAATAAATAAGTAAATAAATAAAAAGAGCTGTAGTTTAGTTTAGTTTATTTTAAAAGTATTGGCCTGGTGCCGGTACATTGGGCCCGGCTTACAGGCTGTATTTACATTGATTTACAGTTGACTTTGTTCATATTTACAGTTTTCGCTATATACAAAAACCCATACGGTGACCATCTGTAGGTCACCGAGAATAGTTTTCTTTTGTCTTTTGTCTGTTTCGTCTTTGGGTTATATATACATATGTACATATTTACAAATTATATACAGACACATACACGCACGCATTCACCCACACACACACACTCGTACACACATACACACACATCTTCACTGGGCACACCAGAAATATGCGTCCCAGCGCACTACACTATTTACACTATGTACACTGTCCCGCGGTGGCAGCTCCTGAATATTTTCCGAGGCGAGGGCCTCTGCCGGAACATGTATGTGGCTTAGGGACGAGGTTGCGTGGACGCGCATTAGTCGGCGAGCCGAGCCGCTTCTAGAACATTTTTATCCTAGTATGCTTGCGGTGCTTCGGCTCGCCTTTGCCGATGTTAGCGATCACGTCATTTTCGTGGTTCCTAATGCGCGTCCATGCCGCCATTGCTCTTTTGTCTATTGCCTCCGGGATGAACGGGATATGAGTTTCGAGGTGAAGAGTTTGGGTGGTGGTGAGGAGTGGAGCAGAGAGGATTTTTCTGAGGGAGAGGTTTTGGAGGGTTTGGAGTTGTTTGAGGGCAGTTTTGGAGGCATTAGCCCAGGCCACACATGCATACAGGACCACCGAGAGAATAAATGACCTATATAGTATAAGTTTTGACTTTAGTCGCAACTGTTTACTACGGAAGATGGGGGCGCACAGCTTTAGCCGCTGTCTGCCTTTATTGGCGCTATTTTTTATGTGGGTGGACCAACACATTGTTCGGTCCAAGGTGACACCTAAGTATTTAACTTGCTGACGGCAGTGCAATATTTGACCATCGACCGTTAGGTCCGTTGCCAAAGTGTGACGCCGCTTAGAAAAATGAATCAGCTGGCATTTGTCGGGATTAATTTTGATTTTCCAGTCATGTTGCCATGAGAGGAAATTGTTCACATAACGTTGCATTTCTGCAAGGCCGAAACGTGGATTTCTATGGTGGTTGTATATTGCAGTGTCGTCAGCATACATGGCGACCTTGCATCTGGCGTCCACTGGGAAATCATTGGTGAACAATATATACAGAAAAGGGGACATTATTGCCCCTTGTGGGACGCCAGCCCGCATCACTCGCTCCCGTGAGGAGGAGCGGCCCACTTGGACGTAAAACTGCCGATTTTCTAGAAAATTGTGCAGCAAGTATAGATAATTTTGAAGAGCCGGGAAATTGTGGTGCAGTTTATAAATAAGGCCATTGTGCCAGCACCGGTCAAATGCAGCTTCTACGTCCAGAAATAGCGCCAACGTTGAAGCCCCATTGTTAAATTGCTCTGTTACGTCATCAGTTAGTCTGAGGAGCTGTAGTTCAGTGGAATGTCCTTTTCTAAAGCCAAACTGTGAATTTGAGAGTTCATGTGTTGCGGAGACTTGTTTTTGAAGCCGAGAAAGGATACATTTTTCGAGCAGTTTACCAATAGTAGACAAAAGACTAATGGGACGGTAGTTTTGCGGTTGTCTGGTGCTTTTCCCTTGCTTTGGGAGCATGATAACCTTAGCTCGTTTCCAAGTAGAGGGGAAATAGCCTTGCTGCAAACAGGCGTTAAATATCTTTGTTAGTTGCACCAGAGCTTTTCTCGGGAGATGCTTAAGTTCCGCATTAGTCACTTTGTCTGGACCGGCAGCTTTCCCATTAGGCAATTTCCTAATGAGCTTGTAAATTTCCTGCGGTGTTATGGTGGGTAGTTGTTGCTCTTGCTTCTGCGCCACCCAGGTTTGTACCCATGTCTGGACCTCCCGTTCTATTTCACAGTTGGTCACTGGGTTTTCGGTGAATCTGTCTTGGAGACAGTCAGCGAAGACCTCGGCTTTCTCCTCTGCGGAGAAGTGCAAGCCGCTTTGAATTTACCTCTTCTTCAATTTGTACATAATACAACCAAGACAAAAGTTATCCAAGTGAATTTACCAATCAGCTTATTTCAACAATACTAAGCGCGGGCTGGCCCCGTAGCTCAATCACTAGAGCACCTGCCTGTGGTGCAAGGGGTTCCGGATTCGATTCCCGGATGAGAGGGTGGAAATACTTATTCTACTAGGATTATTCCCCATCCTTACTAGAACGTGTATGTGTGTATGTGAATTTCATGTTATAAATAAAACAAAATCAAATAGAAACCCGAAGCTCAAAACTACCGCTAAGCTAGTGAACCCCATTGCTCTTGAGGAGTTGTTCCAAGCCACCGATATGACCTTTGATGTTACAGATGGCATATAAATGGAACATTAAAGAATACTTTGCGATTGCTTTAAAACAAGCAATAATGAGTTTCTTAGAAAATTAACTAAAAAGAAGAAGGTATTTTAGATAGGCAAACTTCACATTTCCAACGTCTGGATAACGAATTCGTCTCTCTTGGAATTTGCGGCAGTAATCGAACAATGCTACTGCTCATAATGTCTCCAATGCTGCAGTAATCAATCTCAAGACGAACTGCAGCTGGCATTTTTATTTTTCCCACAGCAACCGCATGAATACATGTATTTGTAGGTGAGAGATTCTAATACTTCACACACATTCTGCCAGGAACGTAAATAAAACAAGTTATACGGGTGGGAGGAACTTGATGCACAGAGTTAAAACCAGAATGTATATACTTGAGCCGGTTAAAAAGTGTTATGTGAGGAAAAAGAGAAAAGTAAATTAAATTGCAACACCGTGTTTCAGTAATGTCAACGCCACGTGCTCCCTATGCGACCACTCTTTGAATACCTTTCAATTGTTGCCATCTTCTGCTGCAGATGATAGTGCACCACTTCTACCATCGTCCAGCTCGCTTTCATACTAGAAAATGTGAGATTTGTTTCTCAAGATACCATTGAGGTTTAACAGTCTAAAATTATTTTAATAATTGAATGCAACAAATTTAATTGATGCAATCTGATGTAATTAACTAAATGAAAATAATATATTACAAATGATAAGACACTGTAGGATTTTATTATCCTTTCAAAACAATTACTCTCGTATGTCTGCGTCCACTTGATTGCAGTGACGTCACTGTCATGTGCTATCCCATTCTAAGCACAGTGATGTGCCTGCACGAGTAATAGCACAGGGTTTCCGCAGCATTTCAATCTTAATTTCCGGCTGAACTCCTATATTTACAAGAAAAAGGAATTAGGTGAAATTTATTCTGATAATGCTATGATTTTGATTCAGCAAGAATCAGCTCTACATTCTTAGCCGTTGATACGCTGGGCCGTTCTAAATCTGTAGTAGAAATGTAATGTTTGTAATCCTATCATTAAAACAGCTTATTATGATGGCATAAATCGTACCATAAAATGAATGACGTGATTGTCATAGCAGCTAGACAGCAATGACATCATGGCAACGTCACAACATAATTTTATCCAATATGCCTGTAACAAATCGTGTCTCTTCAAGTGCAGCAACATTCAAACACAAGAACCACCTCATTTCTCCGAGCACATTTTCTATGTTCTTTTTCATAAATATAATTTGATTTTTCTGGAATTAGTAAACTCTCTGCACTCCGGCTCTATTCTCGATCCATATTCTCTATAGTTTTATCATTACCTTTCATTTTCCTCTATAAGTGTTGAAACAAATGAAATATCTGCTTAGCATTAATGCATTAAGAAAACATATGAAAACCTTATTTGCAATGAACAACGTAGATTTAGAAAAGCGGAGTCAACAATAGACTGTGTTCTTTCACTCTAGCAAATAATAGAAGAAAAGGAGAGAGTTTAATCTAGGAACACACGTGGTCTTCGTTGACTATGGAAAAGCATTTGATAAAGCGCTACGCTGTAAATCTGGCAAATTCTAAAAGAAAAAGGATACCCAGGACATACAACAAAAGGCATTTAAAGGCTTATGCTAGAATATAATAATACGAATAGATAGATAAAGGAAAATAGTTGGAGAAATCTTTTCGGATATTAATAATGGAGTAAGACAAGGTTGCTCACTCTCACCATTACTTTTAAATATGTAGTTGGAGCATAAAAACGAATTTTATATTACTTGAAGATTACCAAGTTTAATAGTGTCTTCAGAAAATCAATTGCAAAAGACTGATGAATTGTATAAAATAAAATAAAAAAAAAAAAAAAAAAAGGAATAAAACTTAAAAATATGAAGTGATTAAACAAAATCTATGGCTTTTTTGACCTTATCATAAGAGAACAAAATTTATAATTGGAGCATAAGTATTTTAACAAATGAGCTGCTTTAAATATTTAGGAAGTATGATTATACATAGACATAACATGAGAATAGAAAAGAAATTAGAAACATTTCAACATATCTGTGGTACAATAAATATATGTTTAAGAAATAAAACGAGGGAAATAAACTTAACATTTTATAAAACAGTTGCAGTACCAACGTAGATTTATGGTTCACAAACATGGTCATTAGCAAAATTGGAGGGGAGACATGTTTGTTGGAAGAATCGTAGGATTAACACTAAGAGACCAAAAGAGGAGAGAAAATATCAGGAACGAATTAAACATTTTTACACTAAATGATAAGATAAACGCAAATTAATGCCATTGATTTAAATATATAACAAGTATGAATGAAAATAGTTTTCAAAAAAAAAAAGATGTTAAATTATATACCTTCAGGCCATAGAAGCATTGGAAGACCTAAACAATGCTGAGAGATTGTCTGCCATAAATTTCCAGGGGAACGGAACGGTCCAACAGGACCAAGCCATAAGAAGTTTTGTTGTTGTTGTTGATGATGATGATGATGATGAAGATGAAATAGGCCTAAGAGACACCGTGGGCCAAACATGGTGAACTTATGATATGCAGAATTTCATTTTGGTGCATTAAGTAGTTACATGATCCCTCCCCCAAACAGTTGTGCAGTAAGAATGCCATGCGAATACTTAATTCTTTTTTTAAAATAAGGGATTATAAACTAAACCTTCCCGCATGAGAATAAGTGGAATGTGATCACCGTCCCAGAAAATTTGACAAGAGCTTCCCTATACTTGATTAAGAAATTTTAAATGCAGTTAAAGTAACAATAAATAAACAGTTAAACGAGAGACAAGCTCTTCTAATAGAGAAAGCTTTCCTGTAATGGAATCAGAAGCTTGTATTGCTGTCTCTTTCCTACGAGCGGCGCTTTTGATGGGGAGGACCTGAAGAGATTAGGGAAACGTGCGCACGCACGTAAACTCAAACACTTTTAACTAAATTAATAAAATTGGCTTAAGTTATTTGATGGTTAACTTTGAATCCAGCGTTTTCTTGTATTAACTATGTAGAGAGGTAGGGGGTTTCCCCCAGCTTCTGCTTGCCTCAGCAAGGAAATGAGGGGGCGGTACTAAATGGCTAAGGGAGGAGAATAAAATATAGAAAAATTGTGGAACATCCCCCCATTGCAATTTCTGCCCCACCCACTCGTCCCCATACTTAAAACGAAGAGAAAATTAAATTACCAAAATCCTGGTACTTATGCAGCCGCATTCTACTCCCTCCCCTGCTAAAGCTTAATCAGTTTCACTTTATTCCTCTTCTACCACCCTCACACCGACTCCTTTGACGAATGATTTACTTGCCTTCATTTCCCTTCCTTTTTTCCAGTACTTGATTTTCGCCGACACCCATCTGTTCTCCTTACAGGAGCTAAGATTCAGTCTAAAACCTCACGGTCTCTAGGGAAATACCCTGGAAAAGATTCCGGGTTTAAGGAAAAATCAAGCACTTTGTACAATCCGCTTTGTCAATATTTCTGTTTACAAGTTCAACGTCTCTAGCATTTAGAATTCACAAAGGTTTTCTACACCTCCGTCCAGTAAATAAACATAATGCATATTACATACAGCAACCTGTACAACCGTTAGTCAAACATTTGTTCTGTGATGCGATTTGTTTTCAGAGTGTAAACAACACAGTTGGGGATTGGATTCATCTATAGCATTGGTATTCAATCGTTTTTCTCCGCGTACTCTAAAGACAATTTTCATTCCAGTCTATACCTCTAGGCCTATCCTACAGTTATTCTTAGTTCATATTATTTATAAACATATGTTAAATAGATTATAAAATACACAATGCATTAAATACTACAAAAAGAAGCATTATTTATTTATTTTTTATTCATTTGTGCTACAACAGAGCAAAGCTCCAATTACAGTAGCTACATTTAATTTATTTACACAAGCTTGAGTAAATGCAAAACAAGAATATAAGAACCTATACAAAGAAACTAAAAATAAACTATACATATATTAAATACATACATAATTATATATACATATATTATTGAAGACAAGACATTGCAAATTGTATACTGACCAAGCGAATAAGTGATACAACAGAGTGAGCAATAATTAAACAAGTTTGAATATAATAGAAAGAGAATACAATAAAGTATTAAGAAACTAAGACTAAAAATGAAACATATGTTAAACAAGTATATAAGACTAGAATTGCAAATGATTCTGCAGATAAAAATAAGTGATACAGCTGAAAATCACATGCAAATAATGCCCATATTTAAATGTTTTTTAAACTGCTTGTAAGGTAAGCTAAAATCCAGCTCTATTTTAACTGAAAATTTATTGTATTTCGCACACAACCTAAGAACGGGAGAATTTTTATGGGATGACGTTTTCGGAGTCCTAAATTGAAATAGCTGACGATTTCTAAAATTAGTAGTACTGACATTAAAGTATATTCTGTCAAGCAGTTCTTCGGTGGATACCAGGCCATTTATGAGTTTATAAAGAAATAATTGTTCAGCTATTACTCTACGATAAGAAAGTGAGACTATGTTGAATTCGTTAAGTAGGTGACTATACGGCAAATTCTGATTATAAATATGTTATACTCGTAAATGTACTACTAAAGAAATGCTGAATACATTACACACACACACACACACACACACACACACACACACACACACACACACACACACACACACACACCGAATGTTAAGAATTTATACAATTATGTTTGTGATGTGTTAAGCGAATGTTCGTTAGTGCCAGCTTCAATTATTGTGATTCAAGTAATTTCTTTATTTCGTTTTGATTGCTGTCAATGAAGTCAAACCCCGCTCACACAAATAGAGGGGAATGAAGAAAATAGGGTCACTAAATTCAGTGTGCTCTTTGGGCCCATAACATCCGAAATCAGAAATTGACTTGTTTTCAGTGACCTATCAACAAACATTTCTAAAATATTTTCTTTTAATTTTATGGAAAGATTCACTTGTTACATCGATTTTACGTTTTCCTCGTATAACATTCTACAAAAAAATTTAAAATGCATTGTTCATTGCCACAATAATAAAAACAAACTCACAAAAAATAGAAAAGAGATGAAAGACTTTGAGTAACGAAAATCAATCTGCACATAAGTCACGAAAATATTATTAATACTGAAAGATTATAAATAAGAAAACATACAAGTTCTATCGATTTTCAGGTGTTTCTCGCGATTACATGGAAAGATATCGAATCCATTTCGTAAACATGTAATTATTGCTGCTGCATTTTTATGCATAACGAAATGTTTAATATTGTACAGCTAAAACTAAACTAAGCCCCGGCACAACAGCCCATGAAGAACCAAGCCTTACCGCCCAGCCGCTGCGTCCCCCACCTCGGCCCACTACTGACGTCATTGGTGGGGTGCAGTACTGGAACACCTACGTGGTCAGCGTCCCGATCCCTCCCGGCCTATTATGCGGTTTTCGCGACCTGGGGCCACTACTTTTTCATCAAGTAGCTCCTGAATTGGTCCCCCCCCCCGGGACCTAACGAGGCTGAGTGCACCCCGCGCCAGACCTCCCCATGCTGGTACCGGGGATCAAAACCGGATCCTCCACGCCAGTGCCAACTGTGTGTTTTATGTCAATTATGAAGCAGACAGAAAAACAAGCTTTCGTAGGAATATGTTATACCCACTAATAAACAATCGAGGGTAGAGAATATCATATGGATGTAACCCATCAGAATTTTTTTTTATTTAGAGAATATCAAATTGTATGTTTAAGATGAAATGTCCAGATACTGGAAAGTAATAATATATCAAGTAAACATTGTAAGTGTTACTTTGTTACCCCTATAATAGAGCAGAAATACCCGTAAAGCTGGTTTTAAAGCGCAACAGTATTGACAGTAAAGAGAGAGATTCTGTAAGCTTACAGCACCGTTGTCATCTCCTAGGCAACAGGGTGCGTGATCCCAGGTGCGAATTCTGCAGCTCTACAGGGCTTCCATTTGTATTGCAGAAACTCGAGGCTTAGGATTCCGTTTCCTTCCAACCTCCTCCCATCTGTCACTGCTTGCGGATACAAAGGAGCAGGGGAAGGATTTTGGTTAAGGAAAGCTGGAAACAAAACATTGCTACGGCCAGCGAAGAATATTGTCTTAATGGTAGGACGACAAGGGACGCAAAGATTAAATCATAGGAGTTGTGGGGATTAAGGTTCAAAAGAATGTTCACAGCAATGCATTTCTCACATATGTAGCTCATTGGGGCCAGGGCAGTTGCGTCCAACTAAAAATGTTAACAAAAAATCAGTACGCCAGTTCTGTCCGGGGTTTGTAAATTCGGTACTTCAATACGCTAGTGGTCTCTAGAGTCTTTTAATTCAGTACGTCATTCTGTATGGAGTTTTTTAGTTCAGTACGCCAGTTGTGTCTGGGGTTCTTGAATTCAGTACGCCAGCTGTCTCCACAGTTTTTAAATTCAGTAGGTCAATTCTGTCTGGGATTTTTAAATTCAGTGTGTCAGCTGTCTCTGGGCTTCTAAATTCAGTAGGTAGACAGTTGTGTCTGGGGTTTTCGGTTATCAGTTGTGTCTGGGGTTTTTAAAATCAATACGTCAGTTGTGTCCGTTTTTAAATTTAGTAGGTCAATTATGTCTGGGGTTTTTAAATTTAGTATGTCGTTTGCGTCTGTTTTAAATTTAGTGTATCAGTGTGTATAGCCTCTCGTTAACTTAGGTGACTCTAAGTTCTTTCATACGACAGTCAAACATTATTAAACGCGTTGTGTGACAAGACTTAGCGAGCCACTGTTTTAGAACGCTGTCCACTACGTCATTTGCGGCGTAAAGGTCAAACTGGACATTCCTCAGATTGTGCACGAGCCATGGAGTTGATGACAAGTGAGACATAAAGCCTTCATTTGTGAGCGATAATTACAAATATAGACATCAAAGGGAACTGAAAATACTACTTCGCGTTGGGCGTGCTGAATGAACTTTTATATTTCATAAAGTTAATTGTTAAAAACGATATTGCTAAAGCGATGAAGAACATAACCGCAGCAAAGTGGACCAAATCTATGTAGTATTTAAACGAGCAGCTTGGAAACGGCTCTAACGATTTCGATCAAATTTTGTATTCAGACAGGGTTTTGCTTATTAAGTTTATTCTATATAGGTCATTCCATTTCTCTGTTAATGAACCAATTTCAACAAACAGTCCAGGATATTAAAGACCTCGTCAAGAGCTTTGAGAAAGACTAAAGAAAGTTGACTATACTCTGTTCATCAAGAGATTAGAGGAGACGTAAACAAAGCTACGTGCGTTTTGGCTCTCTTGACGCTTTCGCCGTGTAAATAGTCCCTTGAAGAAATACTGTTACTAAGGTCTGAAATATCACTTAATGTTTGCTAAAGCACGAACTAAGTGTACTAAGCATAGTTAAAGTGTAAGAATACGCAGTTAAGTGAATCTGTAACCAGCCTAATTCATTCCGCGCGCGCATTATTCAGTATGCAAGTAACATGGCGGAACAAGTGAGTGTTGTGAAACATAAGTGCGGCAAACAGTTGCGAAGTGGTGAAAAGACAACAATATTGAACGTATTATCAAGTTCTGCGAGAAATATCCCGAACTTGGTATCGAAGACGTGATGAAATTAACATCTGAGTTGACCGGTGTGTCAATTTCAAGTATTTACAGCACACGCAAAGAAAAATAGTCAGTTGGTGAAGATCCCGGCAAAAAGCGATCACATACCAGATAAATGTTGGATGTGTTTGCGACGAATTTGTGAGATCTGCAATCCGTCGAAAAGTTCATCAGTTCTTTGTTAACAATGAACCCCCACCTTAAACTAAATGCTGTTGGCAGTTAACTCTGATCCCGATCTTCCAGGTTTAAAACGAACTTCCCTCCACAAGATGCTTCTGGAGATTGGTTTCGAGATTGTGAACAGGAAATGGAAAAAGTGTTATTGTGGACAGAGATGACGTAAGTAGCAGTTAATTTCCATGTGCTACATGTCATTTGGTTCAAGTAAATATATCCTTTTAGTAGTGTAAAATGCATATTATTCCTACACGTAGCGGTAGGTAACTGTGTTGCGTCATTGTGAATGCACGTGGCCGCGGAGTGATAGAAACCGGTGCTTTGTTTATATCTCCTCTAATCTCTAGATGAACAGAGTTTATATATATTAGTCTATGCGTAACAGTCACAATTAGTCGAAACCTTATTTGGCCATAATTTCTCTGTTAATTTCAATAAACAAGCCTGGACTTTAAAGGTCTTGTCACGGAAACGGCTCCAATAATTAGGATGAAAATTTATATTTAGTCAAAATTTTTCTTCCCCCCCCCCCCCCCAAAAAAAAGCTGGATTAAAAACTAAAGGAAAAGAAAAGAAAAGCGGAGCCAACCTCGGTCGCCCAGGTACTGTTAATAAACAGATAAAAAGTAGGCAGTTTTCATATTTATTTGTGCCTTCAACGGCTGCGTAAGACGTCAGTGCCGTCTGGTCGTGGCTAACGAGAAAGATAGGCTACGGCGCGAATCGGAGTTACGTAGCAATGGTAGTCTGATACATAAATGTATACCATCATGATAAAACTGTATCTTTTATATGAGTTCAACTAGCAATTATTTTGGCTCTTTGTATTAGGTGATTGTGGTTTTACTTTATTGGGCCATGAGTGGACTACGAAAATTAGGTCACTGCAGTTCGCGCCGTAGGCTGTCTTTCTCGATAGCCCTGTGTCTGGTGGGCCTTTAGTTGAAGAGCGACTGCATAGAGAGCGCGCAAGTCGAATGTTGCTTAGTTCGGCTGTGAAGCTTAGGCTTCACAAAGCTCCTCATAGAGCGCAACACTTGCTTCTTCTGGTGATTTATTGGAAGACTTTCCGATAGCGAAATTGAGAAATAAAAAATATGTATGTACATGTGCGGCATGGTAGCCGGTAAAGTTTTAAAAACGTTTAGTTTGGTCAAGTTGGAGAGATTTCAATGTATACAAGTTTCACAGGAAACTTAATGGATTAGATTTTCTTAGGCAAAACAGGGCCATACATTGCAAAAAGTTCAGCTTTATTTAAAAGGGATGTTTTTAATTCAGAATTTGATCTTCTTCCACGCTGAGGCATGAATGGAATGAACTTATGTTTAGTTAGATATCTCAAAGATACAAAATACCTGTGTATCATTTATGTATGCTATGCCATAATAAACTACTGTGAAATAATAATGGTAACCGTTCAACATTTATCTTAGAATTCTGCAAGCTGTTTCTTGCAATTACTTATACCGGTCCAGAACATCATAAATGCAGCGGTTTATATCGTAATGATATCAGCAATCAGGTTTAAAAATAGCTTCATATTGCCCCATTAGTCGTGTTAATTCCGCAAACAGTTGCTAGGGGACAACTCCAAGCGCACCTGGTACCAGACTAATTCAGTTCATAAGTTCAGTGAGTTTACAGAAAACTGAAGGTGTAGATTATACCAATATTTATGCATTATTTAAACTATTATTTTGAATCGATAAAAACCAGCATGACTTGGCACAGGTTGTATAGTGATGTTCTCGTAAAAGAAAAAGAATAAAAAAATATATACGTGCTACATGGAATTCCACCCAAATTTAGACCATCACTACTGATATCGGTCTGGGTGGCTCAGTTGGTTAGACGCTGGCCTACTGATCCCAATGTCGCGGGGTTCAAATTCAGCCCAGACCAATGGTTTTTAAGTGTACTTAAAAACGACAGCTCCATGTCAGTAGATTTACTGGCATGTAAAGGAACTCCTGTGGGACAAACTTATGGCATACCGGCGACGTTGATGTGATCTTGGTTTCTGACAGCGTCGTTAAAAACAAGAAAAGCAGTATCACAATTAATTTCTATAGATGTACTGAAGTTGAAGTTGAATTTGCAATATTTGCTGGTTAATTTAGAAAACTGCGAGGTAAGCTGATGCTTACCATATCCTCTGAACATCAAGGGAAGCATATCACAAATTTTATTTTCATACCATCCGGCTTGAGAAATAGGCAACCCGTCACGAACACGTCATTGAAGTTGGATATTTACTTTTGGAAAAATAACACGTGGTAGAGAAAGTAAAATGTGATTAAATGAGAAGTATGAAACAAATATGAAAATCATTGGGCTGTTTTCGCTTGGTTTCCTAATATGAAAATCAACATGACGTGCGACTTAAATATCAATAACAAAGGACATTTCAGTAACGCTTAATTCCACAAAATTACATTAGACATGTTAAAAATGTTTCATGTAAAGACTAATTTGGGGTGGAAGGATTTTCCTGTAAATCTTTGTGTTGCACCCTTAGAGGAAGCTGAACTTAAATGCAAAGTTTGATCTTCATCTTCCTTTCGTTTTTGAGTTATGTTGTGCTCTCTCTCTCTCCTTCTCTTTCTCACATTACACACAGACACTCTCTCATACACACACTCACAATTTCTTCTCTTTTCTTTCTTTGTTTCGTTCAAGGATCTTAAGACGATAAAATCTTGGGATTAAATAACTGAATGTAAAACAGCAATTCTACTTAAATATAATAGAGAAAGCAAAAACACACACGTGGTCTAGTCCATCGTTGAACGTCGATTTCTAGAATCTACGAAGCTTTAGTGCAACAAAAATCCGTTGCTCTGTTACAGTGTATCCAGAGGTTGTAGAAAACAAAAGACGTGAGGTTTAGCGTGAAATCCGCACTAGCGTGTTATACCTGCAGCCTAGGGCAAAGCAGTAACATGTTCGATGTGGGTTAGATACGGTCAGGGAAACCGCAGTTGTTTAAATGTTTCATTCCCAATAAACCATGTAAACATCGCATTACGCATTACTTTTTCACTATCCCTGAAACAGATTTGCAGTTGGAAAACAGGAGAAAATGTGCGGTGTAAGCCTATAGCGGGAAACAGCATATCAGTCTGATACAGTTGTTGAGGTTTGTTCACAAGGTTATAAAATGCCGAATGTATAATTTATTTCTGAAACTCAAAGCATTTTAGTTCGCGTGTTGAAAACTATGGAGATGTTCGAAAGTGCATTGTATATTTCGTTTCCAACAACTTCATGTTGTCATTTTTAAACGGTATGAAACAGCAAATTGTCTATTTAATTAATGGTATTATAATAAACTGACAATTTCATAACTTCTGACACACTTTTGACACCAGTGTGGGGAAAAAAAAAAAAAAGCAATAGTCGAGTTCAATTACTTTTTTCTCAACTTTATTTTCTTTATAAACTGAATGCTTGCACAACACAGTTCTCTTTTACTGATGTTACACAGTCTTCAGTCTTTCGTGATAATACAACTCTCAATTGATTTCTTCTCGTAACCTTGACTCACTCCTTTCACTGCCTTTCTTCAATTTCTCTTTTTCTCAAACACTAAATCTGACGATACAATCACTCAACACTTATAACTGCTTCACTATCTGCCTTCACAGCGGGACGACACACACACACACACACACACATACACACACACACACACACACACACACACACACACACAAAGCATTTGAACATAAATCGTGTGTTTTAACGAGATCTACATTTTTGTATAGTAAGATTTGGTCTATCTCATACCTACGGTTTACCAGTAAACAGGACTGCATGGGCTGCAGCCAAACAATTCAAAATATAAATTTAATTTTCTTTAGAAATATCTTAAACAAATGGCATTTTAATCAAAATCGTTAGCGCCTTTTTTGAAAAAGAAAAATTAAAAAAAATAAATGGCATGTAAAGGGTAGCTCAGGGTGGAGAAATTTTCCTCAAAATCTCCCAGTCGCATCCTTGAAAGATATTAAACCTAAATGCCAATTTTGGTTCTGAATCGACTTTTCGTTTTTGAGTATTCACAAATTGATACAACAGGACCTTTTTCTAAACATTTTTCTTTGTTTTTTTTTTTTTTTGTTTTTTTTTTGTTTTTTTTTTTTAATTCAGGGAGCCTGAAAACATATAGTATTTCCGTGTACATCTTGACATCGAATGTTTGGATTTAATGCAATACTTTCACTACTTGTATACGCAGTAGAGATAGTAAAAGAGAGAAACTTAAAAATCTTTTACCTTTTTGCCCACAATATGCATTTAACTTTTTATGAAATGGACTACTGAGATACATGAGTTAGAAAGAAGACCTTGTTCAGTGTATTTACTACTGTGGTAAAAATATAAACGAAGAGCATTCAAGACAAGGTAATGACAAATTTAATGCATTAGGATGCAAAACAGTCCACTATACCTATATATAATTAAATGTCATGGATCCTCTATACTATAATGAAGTCGCTTGTTCAAGATTTAATGGAGATTACTGGATAGGTTTACGAATCAATCACTACAAAACAAACACTTTTAATCCGATCTTTTATTGTCGTGCCTTCTATAAAACTTTGATATCCTTGATGACTCCAGCTATTTGTTTTCAGAAAACAGTCGTTTTACAGCAAGCAGTAAATGCTTTTAACCGTTGCGTGTACATTTTATGAGCAGCAATTAAAATTGTGTTTGGTGCAGGAATATATTAATTCTAACAGCTACCGTGACCTGACCTTAATTTTGCAAATACCCATTGCTGAATAACGTTTTATTTGTGACCTTTGTGTTAACGATGGCTGCAGTACGAGGGGTCCTAAAACTGTTCCAATTCTCTTTACAAGCGCCGCTGCTACAAATGTTCCTAATGTCCCTTTTGCGACGGCATGATTTCAATCCCCGATTTGCGTGACGTTTTCTCTCGAAATACACAGTTACTAGTAGCGCTTACGAAGCGAGGGATCCGGGTGTGATTCCCGCTACCGGCGTGGAGACTTTCTCCCACTGGGAGACCTGGTCCGGGGAGCACTCAGCCTCGTTAGGTCCCTGAGGAGATAATTGACGAGCTACTTGATTAAAAAGTAGCGGTTCGTGGTCGGGAAGATCGCATAACCGGCTGGAGGGACCAGGACGCTGACCACGTCCCACCTACAGTACTGCACCCCTCATGACGCCTGTGCTGGGCAGAGTTGGGGGACGCAGCGGTCGGGCGGTAGGCCTTGCCTGGATAGATTGTTGTACCATAGGGTGCGGGGTAGCAATTTATTCAAGGGCATTAAAATAGGACAAATTCAATCTTAAGGGTATTTGAAGTGCTATTAAAATACTAGGGCTACAAGAAGTGCTAATTAGATGCTATTAAGCTTTTTTGTAAGGAACACATTAATCCTTTAGTTTCTAATTATTTATTATATAATGTGTGTCCTTTTTCTTCTTTATGCTTGTCTTTAATCTTGTAAATATTAATACCTTATATAAGAAGTTTATTTACTTTTAATTTGGTTTTTTTTTCTTGTTTGTACGAGTATAGGAGTTTATATACATTACTTCTTCTACATGGCTTAGGCTAAGTAGCCCGCTTCGGAGCTGTAGTAAAAATGTATTTTATCAGCAAAATATCCATATCCATATTTGTGATAAAATCCAGGAATCACTCATTAGTGGTAAAGTAATTTAAAGCGCTGCAAAAGAAGCGACATTTCTACTTTTCGTATGGACGCGGTGAAAGTTAAAGAGGAATGGGCACTTCCGTAAAAGTTGACGCATTTATTTCACGGGCAAGGTAGTCATGCTCTAGAACAGACACATTAAAAGCAAATGTTGCAAGATACAAAGAGCAGGAGTTAGTTGTTACACAACGTCCCTTATGCCTCCCACACTCGTTGCTCTAACACACCCTTTGCTCATTTCACCGTTGACTGCCTCCTTTAATCTTTATGTTCGTTCCACCCCTTACAGAAAAGGTCGGCGTCTGCAGTATGACTGGGCTTTTAAGTTCTCTTTCAAGTCCAAATTCAGCAGAAAATCTCTTCATTTTTATTATTTTTCCGAGAAAGCAAACCGGTATTTTAGAGTCAGTTTCAGAGGCTTCTAGCGGTTTGGTTCGATTACTCAAATAGGTGAAAGGGCAGGAAACATTTACCACATTCGGAAATGAATACAAAAACTAGATCATAGGTACATTAGAAATAATAGCGAAACCAATAGCACAAAAATATATCAAATATAAAAATTGCATACAGTAGAAATATTATAAATAACATGTAATATAAAACATCATCTTAAGTGTGAAACAGTAGAGTGGGCTTTGGACAGGAAAAATGAGCTAGCAATGTGCAAAATTAGCAACTGAATTTAAGCGGCATATGAAGTTAGTAAACTTGAGAGTTCGATAAGTGAGAGAATCAATGAGAGAATGGGCCAGAGACTCATTAGAATTCCCAGATATGTAATTAGCAGCATAGGTAATTGGAAAAAGTGGTAGTTCAAGAGAGAGAAGGCCGACGAGAGAAAGAGTCAGAGATACTATGACACCGGCCGCGGTGCACAACAAAAGAGGTCGGGACCAAACTGCCAAACCACACAACAGGTGCGACGCACATCAAAGACGCTCAAGGTGAGACTGTCTCAAGCGAGAAAACATTTGACAACAATTAGTGACAGAGCCAAAAGGGGTTTACCAGATTAGTCGAGACAGTTGCGGCAACTAGTGTATTTGTAGAAGTTTGAGAAAGGTCCATGTTACGTCATCTTCGCTATACCGGGATGTATCTTCGTTGGTGACATATATTTGAGGGACGTGTTTCTGACATCAAAACAGTAAAAAAAGTTATTGCGAAAATGGGTCTGAAAATCAAGCGTTTCTTTGTTATAGGCATAGCGGATAGAAGAGAAAGTGTGAGCTCTCCCGCTAGTTCACTGCATGATCCGTGGTCCCGTGGCAACTGACCGAAACTGCGGCGTGGCGATCGCAGTCGCCTTAAAATGCGGCCGAAATGCCTAGTATGTGATTCGGAAGTACAGACAATTTTATACGTATGCGTTGTGTGTTGTGAGTAATTAGGTACATAACTTGTGAAATTGCTTCTAATTTTGTGCATAAATGTGTGTGTTCTTCAAAACGTAAGTTTCAAGCAACATCAATAATTGATTAAAAATGCCAACTTGTTTTGTACCCGGGTGTCGTTCAGGATACACAAACTGCTCAGAAGCTAGACATTTTTTTACTCCTCCTAAAGATAAAAATCTGTTTTACAAATGGGAAAAGTCTATTCCTAGGAAAGACACTAAATTATCTGTTAAATCTAGTATTTGTGACAAACATTTTCCAGAGGACTTTTTAGTGAAAGTTGATTCATTCGTTGTGCATGGAAAAGTAGTTGAAATCCCTAGAATTAAATGGCGGTTAAAGCCAGGGGCAATTCCCTTTATATTTCCTAATTTACCCAGGTACGTAACTACAGTGCATAAATCCCGAAAATCTCCACAAAACAGAGACAAAAAATTACTGAAAAAGCAATATTCAACAATCAGTAAATTACCAGATGCAGGATCCAGTCAACTAGTTATTTCAAACGCGCCGTCCTTCAACAATGAGGAATTCACAGAAAACAGTTCTAATTCCTCCACGGTCACAAACACAAGTGTCAATAATGAAATTGCTAAACTGAAGAAAAGAATTAGAAACCTCAATAGAAATTTAGTTAGAACTAAAATCCTACTATCTAAAGAGAGGGCTAAATTAAAAATAATAGAAAAGAAATTCGCTACTAATTGTTGCGAACATAAACGCAATTTAAATTATTTAAGTAAAAAACAAAACCTGGTTCTAGATACAATGCCTAAAAAATACATAATTTGCATTATGGTTTAATTTTTCAGCGTAAAATCATGTAAGCAGATATTTCCCACTGTTCTTCGTTAATTATAATACCCATTATCGTAAAATACCATCCTATATTATGTGTCAAGGAAAGACGATGTTTCAAAACAGTATTTCCAATATTCTGCTTACGATTTTAGGTATTTAAAATGCTAACTGATAATATGAAACCCATTTTCACCATGTATTCGTGAACTAAAGTAAGGCGACCGCGACACCAGTGCCATCTTGCGAGCGAACCATAGTAACTCCCGAAGAGCTCACACTATCTGTTCTATCCGCTATGTTATAGGTAAAAGAAGATGTATTTCATGAGTGAACAGATGGATATGCACTACACGTATAGCCGTGTAATGGCAATGCAGCACGAGCACGTGAACTTTATGCAGAAAAGGTATCCTGGCAGGTAGTTACCGCGTGCAAGAATATTCGCACAAATTCACCAACGCTTGAGAGAGAACGGTGCATTGAAAGGCGTACCAGGGATGAGTCGTACGAGGCATTAAGCTTGAAGAACGCAGTTCGTGCAGGCCCATCACAAGGTACAAGACATATAGTAGTAAGGGAAATAGTCACATGACTATCTGGAGAACTTTATATGAAAATCTTCTGTACCCGTACTACCTTCAAGGTGTGCAAGGATTACACACTTTGAGGCGAACTTTGAACCAAGAAGACGTTTCTACTTCGCCACCCTCCCGCTGTGAACAGCAGTTACAATTCGCAGTCCTCACAGAGCAGCGGCAAACTCGTACATCTCATCACTTATGACCTTGAAAGGCCGGATTGAAATAAAAGTGAAATGAAATGGTAATTGTTCTCCCGGCATTTGTCTAGTGACTTGGGAAAAACCCGATAAACTCCATGGGTCAGGATGATCGTCTACAGAAATCGAATCCACGACCTCTCAAATGCGAGTCTCAAACATTGTATGGGTTAGGTTATATTGAAAATATGGAAATCAATATTTCTATAATATGAACTTACGTGAAATAAGAAAAACGAGAGACGCATTGTTCATGTACAATGAACTTAAAAGCACAAGAAAATCGTAAAAGCGTGAATGACTAAATAAATGAATATTAAAGTTTAGATAACTCAAATAAATATACAGATACCTATCTCGGAAGCAACCAATCCTGCGCAAGAAGTCATATGACACACATTTTGCATGTTGACCTGTTAAATATTTCCTGCAGTATCTATGTCTAGCATACATTTTAAGTTAAATGTTTACAGCAGTTTCTAAAAACATAAATATAACTTTTTATAAGAGGTAGAATTGAAACTGAAAAATTCAATGCCACAGCTGGGATTGCCCACGTACGGCTTGTGTGTTTGAAAACACAAACAGTAAGTTTGTTGGCATAAATAAATAATAATGCCATTTTATGCCTTTAAAAGCTGTTTAGGGCGGGAAATGCAGCACCATAAGCAAATTCTGATTTAAACACTAAGCTTTGCGGTTATTTCTCCCTCTCTTTCCCCCTCTGTTTCTTACAGGGGTACAGTCGCATATGCACACGACCTCACCACTAGAACCTTCGTATTTCTGCTTTGGTCTTCTGCAAGTAATACTCATGTTCAATTATAAAAGCATTATTTTTATTTGTGTTTGCTGAGGTAAACTGCCAATATAGACGCCATTCACAGTGTAAAATAACGAAGTAAAAACTGAGCATAACATTCACAACAGACGGGAACTTACATTAGCCAATTGCAAGGGAGAGTGTGAATAGCTCCCTTAGGTTGCGTGCATGCATTGCTGCCTGCAAGGTGACTACTGGAGTACTTTAACTTGGTGCTTACAGTTCACACTGCACCAGACCAACTAGTGGTAATAGTAGTGTACCTAATGTTATACACACATTACATAAAACAGTCGCATGAGACTGAAGACTGTACACGCTCACCAGAAAAGTACATGGTTTGATAATTGCTACACGTACCAGGCGGCCCACTTTATCCGGCATCGCCGTAAATACATAACCCTTCGTGTATTAAAACAGTTGCAGAAGTCCACGGCGCGATTCTAGCCATAGAAAGGGCAGTGGCATGTTCTGCCTCTCAGCGCAGGCGTGAGGTTAGAGGCAGTTGAACTAGCGCGTGTAGTACGTGAGAGTAGACTATAACAGTATAAACAACCGAAAAGGTCTCACTTTACTTGCGGGATCTTTGTTTTCCAGAGAATAAACTCACTCCTGAATGAGGTGATATTGTCTAACATAGCGGTTACAGAACGTTTTCAAAACAAACCGAAGGGAATAAAAACCTTGTTTATTCCCAGGCGTGATTTAAACTTCCAACTTTCACCATGACTTTCTGGCGTGTTAACCATTACGCTACTAGTACAGGTTAACAGAGAGCGCCACCATAGTCCTAATCAGTGAGCTGGTGAATGAGGTGTCAGCACCTGCACTTGGTATCGTCTGTAAAGTGAAGTGTTGCTTAGTTACCATTCCGCAGGATGAGGAGATTCACCCGGTATACATCAGAATAAGCATTTGACTTAAATGTTATGGCTGTTTTTAACTTCAGTGCCTCGGGTAATTCGTTTCTGACACGCTCCTTTTTCTACAAGCTCGAGCCATTAATTTTACACTGGAGTGGCTATATTTTCTTGATTACACGAATCAAGAAATGTTATTTATTAACCAGGGATTCGAATGAACTTAATCACAATTTAATGTTAACGTGATGTAGCCAAATCTCTCTAACGAATTAAACTTTGCATTACATTTTAACACTAAATTGTGACTAGATGCATTCGAAGCAAGGTAGAAATGAGTTACAGCATTGTTCAAACAATGTTTGCGCGACAGTTGGTGAAACAATAAACTATTTATCTCGGGGTCACGCTGGATCGGCGGCTGACGTATAGACATCACGTCAGGGGCAAGGTACTGCAAGGCCATGCTGCTCTCCGGCAGCTATACCCAATTCTCAGTTCCAAAACCATGCCCCTACGCCTGAAGCTCCAGCTGTATCGTGCGATCATTCCACCTCTAGTTTTGTACGGATGCGAGATCTGGGGAGTGGTGGCGAAATCCACCTTCATCAGACTCCAGACATTGCAGAATCGGGCGTTAAGGATGATCTATGATACTGGCTGGAGATTTCCTGCCCATATCCTCCATGAACATTCCAGCACCCCGTACATTGTCGACGTGATTAAAACTCGCGCTCGCACAATGTACAACAAACTCCGAAACCACCCTAACCCTCTGGTGAATACTCTGGGTCAATATGACCAGAGCCAGCCCCGCCGACTACCATCCAAAAGACTACCAAAGGACATCTTAAGTCCGGCGGTATAATCTCAAAGATGGGAAAAACGACAATATAATCTGTATCCAAAACAGAGAAAATACCTTTTCAGTTCACCTCTCAGTGAGTGACTGATGGCCAGAACCCTGGTGGGAATTAGCACGTCACCTGATTGGTCAACCAATCAGAAGCCGCGCGCTGCCAGCTCGTGGACAAATCCCACCCACTCGATCCCTGTACCTATAAAAACCCCTGATCCCAAATAATGTTCCCCAGAAGACAAAAATCCCTGTAGAAAGAACATCAATACTCATTGCGCAGGTTAAGCCGTACGACGGCTCGGTACTGCGGACAGACACTCGGGCGGGGGCAATCACTGTCCCCCGTTCGACCCGAACTGCCTCTGGACATATTTATGATACTCATCATGTAGAATCCCTGCTTAACATATGGACGAAGTGGTACCTTCCACCCGGTATATCGTCCACGTGTTTGCTCCCTTTCATTTGCTTCAAAACACTCAAAAGACGCGAGGATATCTGTGTGCTGGTTAGATAAATGTGGCAACTTTGCGAAGAGAAACCGCTTGGGATCTAAGCGAATCGGCCAATTTTTTCCCCGCAATCTTTTCTATGTACATACATTGTACTTGGAAATGAACTCTTGTTAAATTAAGTTAAGCTCGCTACCATCGCTATTCGTTTTCTTCGGGTCCATGCTCAAGGGAAGGGGGGGGGGGAAGCCGATTTTCGAGTACCGCACACCCCTTGGGACTGCGAACCCGAAGGGATGGGGGAGGAGTCGGGTTGAGCCAGTCTTCATAACTGGTAAAACGCAGAGACTCAGCCACAGGGAGAGTCGTCAGTGAGCAGCTACAGAGAGCAGACGTGCCGAGAGCGAGCCAGCCAGCCAGCCATCCAGCCAGCCAGCGTGCCAGCCGTCAGTCTAGCGGCAGCAGCGGCGGAAGCCAGACCGGCAGGAGCACTCTCCGCTAGGAGCACTCAATTAGTAGTCTGCACGGGTAAGGCAACACGACCACAGCCAACAGCTATCCTTAGCTGGAATCTAGGCGCCTGAAAGGGTCGGTCCTCTGTTGTCTGCGTCTCTTGGCGCCCGGTAGCTATTCTTTCTCTCCCACTATCTCTCTTCTTTCCTCTACATCTATCTAGCTTGTAAGCCCCCTGGTAGGATAGGTTTAAAGAAAGGTGCCACCACACAGACCATATACTGAGAGCTAAGGGTTGTATCCAAAACAATTGGACTGTTGGTGGCCCTGAGGTTTAGGCTATTGATTAAATTTTTATAGTTACTTACAGATACTTAAAGGATCAAATAGAAATTACCATGGTTGGGCGTACGCGCCAAACCACCGCTCACAGCGAACCCCCTCCTCCCTCAGAGGAACCCACAGTAAAGAAAAGCAAGGGAAAAACCCCGAAAAGCAAAGCTGTGCAACCCCCCCAGGAAGAGCCATCCACGAGTGCAGAGTGTCACCTCTCACTCACGGAGCAATTACTTGTTGATCTCGAGGTCAGCAATGACAGCGCTGATGTCGCCGCAACCGCAGTAGGGGAAACCCCCGCTGTGCCGAGCGCTGATCCCGAGAGAGACTTAGGAAACCCCCCGGCCATAGCACCAGAGTTTTTAAGTAGACCCCGACAAAATATAGCCAAAGTGTATGTAGCTGATTACTGCACAAAAAGCCTGCATGCGATCACTACTGAGTTCGATCGCGTGTATCGCCCAAAAACCTATACGGCAACTTATAGAAACAGATATCACGGGTTTCAATTTACCACACTAGAAGACCACAAAAATTTCGTACACTATTGCCGAAGGGAAAAGCTCCCGTTTCATGTAACCCAACAGGTTGAGGAACGGACCTATAAGGTTGTCATTAAGGGGCTATACTCCAACATGACAGAGCTAGAAGTTCAGCAAGCTCTCCAGGAGCTCGGCCTGGAGATCTTGAAAGTAAGTAAACTCTTTTCGAGGCGAACAAGAACGCATATCCCCATCTTCATTGTGCATATGCCTAATGAAATAGACTCAACAGCAATTAAGCAGCTCAGGGATATTGCCCACTGCAGAATCAAAGTAGAAGACTACCACCCACCAAATGGTCCCCCACAATGTGGAAGATGCATGAGGTACGGGCATCTAACTAAAAACTGTGAGGCCGAACAGGTCTGCAGTAGATGTGCGGGGCGCCATCACGTGCGCACCTGCCAAAGCCAATATTGGCAGTGCGCACTTTGCAACTCCACTGAACACGGCGCCAGATGGCGTGGCTGCCGCGTGTTTCAAAAACTAGCTTACCCAAATAAAACTCCCCAGACACAAGGTAACCCCAGGCACTGGCAGGTAACTAACCCGCAAAGAGGGACCTATGCACATATAGCCAACGGCTATCAAGTGCATGCCACAATGGCGCCGAGCCCGAGGGCCCACCCCCAACGAAACCCCCAGGAGCGCGGGCACGTTAATATGACCCCCAACTACCACCACACACAAGCGCCGCAACAACAGCCACCTACCCGCCAACGCTCCAACCTGGACCCAAGGAGGCCAGCTGCTCCTCCCTCCCTCCCAGAAACGACCATCTCACCCACTGTAGAAACTCCCCAGTCAACGAGCCTAACTCAGCCTGCCCCGACAAGGAGCTATCCCGAGCATTTTATTTCTGATGCTCAGGGTAGGCTTCGGTATAATTTTACCGAACAGGCTAAGTGGTTCTTGCTTACTAGAGGACAAGGGAACTTAAGCTCTGGTTATCAGGAGCTGTTAGACATATATGCAGTCCTTTTCTATGGCCTCAAATTGAGTGGTAATCCGGCCGATAATAATCGTGCCTTTATTGAGATGGCAGCACGCTTTGCTCAACAGCGAAACGCGGCGATGTCTAATTAGACCAACCACACCCTCTCCCGAGCCAACACACACACATAATGACAAACAACCAACCCCATATTAAAATACTCCTCTGGAATACCAGAGGCGCCCGCAGTAAACTACAGGAACTAAAACACTACCTCTATAACAATAAAATAACCGTTGTACTCCTCACAGAAACCTTCTTAAATAGCAAAGCACGCTTTTCTATCCCAGGCTACAGAGTGTATCGTACCGATAGGCCGGGTGCTAGACCGAGAGGTGGAACCGCCATTGCCGTCCTTGAGACCGCCGAACATAAACAAAAACACATCAGCACACTTGCCAACATGGAGGCTACAGCAGTCACCATACCTGTTAATAACCAACAGGTTACCATTGCCAGTGCTTATAGCCCACCGTCCCAATTAAACATCAAAGACATTGAAACACTATTAGAACTTGACGATAAAGTAATAGCAGCAGGAGATTTTAATGCAATCCACCAATCCTGGGGAAATGTGACATCCAACCCAGAAGGGAATGCTCTATATAACCATATGACACACAATGATTACATAATCACATATCCCGATGAACCGACATACATGCCCCAACGAGCACATCACACCCCCCATACTTTAGACATTGCCCTACTAAAGAACACCACCTTTAGACACTCTATTAGGGTAATCCCCGCTCTAGCATCAGACCATATCGCGGTACAGATTGATATAGACGCCACCCCTAAATGCCAACCACAACCACCGCGCAGGGACTATAACGCAACCCACTGGCCCATATTTACGCGCACCCTAGACGAAGAGCTCCATCCCACCACGCCCTTGCAAAGCCAGCAAGAAGTGGACCAAAAGGCGACACAACTAGAAAGAGCTATACAAATCGCTCTTGAAGCTGCAGTACCATACAAGCAACCGCCTAAGCATGAAATCACCTTCCCACCGGATGTCCTTCAACTCATCCGCGAACGTGACCACGAAAGGCGCAAATGGCAGCGCACAAGAAATATTGTACACCGGGTTAATATGGCAACACTGAATAGTGACATAAAAACGCGCATAGGCCAATTGGCACGGCGTCAATGGGAAGATAAGCTATCCCAACTACATCCCGGAGGCCAAACAACATGGCAGTTAACACGCAACTTGCTCAGGGAACCATTGACTATTCCGCCCCTGCGTAAGCCAAATAATACACACGCAGAAAGCGAGGCAGACAAAGCTAATATACTAGCCGAAGCTTTAGAGCAGACATGTACCCCTAACGATGGCCCAATAGACCAAACCCTCTGCCTCGAGATGGAAAGAGAAATGAGCGAGATCCTGGAAGGACCAACACATAATAAGAACAGACAAACCAATCCAGGAGAACTGCGCTGGATAATCAAGCACCTACCACAGCGAAAAGCACCAGGGCCAGATCAAATACCAAATTTGGTACTCAAACACCTCACGGATAAAGCCCTGCGCTGCCTTGCCGAAATCTGCAATTATTGCTTGCAGTATGGCTACTTCCCTAACTGTTGGAAGACCGCCAATGTGCTAATGTTTCCAAAACCCGGAAAAGAGCGGTCAGACCCCAATAACTACAGGCCCATTAGCCTCTTAAAAACAATCAGCAAGGTCGCAGAGAAAGTAATCCTGAAGCGCATAACCACTCACATAGTCAAAAACAACCTACTTATTGACGAGCAATTCGGCTTTAGAGCTAGACACTCGAGCACCCTTCAGGTGACGCGGGCTGTAGAACACATAACACGGGGTTTTAATCAAAACCGATCAACAGGTGTTATATTTCTTGATGTTCAGAGAGCGTTTGATACAGTCTACCACCCCGCACTAATCAGGAAACTTAAGGTAATGAGGTTCAATGACTCAATGGTCCGGCTAGTGGCCCATTACCTAACAAATCGAACGTTCACAGTCTCTATCAGGGACACAACCTCCCCCAGACGAATAATAAGAGCCGGTGTACCCCAGGGTAGTTTACTGGGGCCCGTACTCTTTAACATATACATTAATGATATCCCCAAATGTGATAATATACACCTGTCCATTTATGCTGATGATACGGCTATAGCAGCACAGTCGTGGAAACCCGAGTTAATAACCCAGAGGTTACAAACAGCCTTATCAACTTTTGAACCGTGGCTAACCAAATGGCGCATAAAAGTTAATCCCCTGAAATCAAAAGCAGTGCTATTTACTAGACGACCAAAGCACACGAATCGGGCCGCCCCCCTCAAACTATATGGCACAGACATAATCTGGTCTGACAGCGCCAAATATCTCGGGGTGACATTGGACTCCAAGCTCACCTTCGCCGAACATGTAGCTACAGTAAGGCAAAGAGCAAATGCCCAATTGGGTCGCCTTTACCCATTGTTAAATCGAAGATCGGCCCTTAGTATGCCGATGGGCTTAACCTTATACAAGTCATTAATCCGACCCATTTTCACATACGCAGCCCCAGCATGGGGACACTGCGCAAAAACGCACCTCCAAAAACTACAACTACTCCAGAACAAGGTGCTTAGAATAATCACAAAGTCACCCAGAACAGTCCCATTGGACTTGCTGCACAAAGATCTGCGCATGGACACAGTACACGAGTTTATCAAACGATTAGCATACAATATGTACAAAGCAACTGAAAACCACCACAACCCTCTCATTCAGCAACTTGGCAACTACGAAACCAACAATGACAAGCACAAGCGTCCTCTCTCCCTATTTGATCGCACTATGCCAGTTAACAAACACGACACTGTCACCAACCACGAAATACAACAATACCTGCAGAGCCTAGTCCCACTATAGACAACACCCTCAATATAATTAACAGGCTCGGGAACCACCCCGCCCCCCAGGATAAATATACGACGACCCAGCAATCCCTAGGACACGGCAATGGAACCCTAAATTAGCTTAATACATTAAAAAAAAAAAAAAAAAAAAAAAAAAAAAAAAAAAAAAAAAAAAAATATATATATATATAAATAACAACAATAAAAATAATAAACAACAACATTAAAAGATAGATATCCATCTCCCACCTACAATGGACGTGAGTACCTCGCTACTCTACATGCATCCCTGTAAATAACCTAATGAAACCTCTTTATTATGATTATAGGACCAACAGCACTGCTGCGGATAGCCAAATCAGCACCCTCTCCAGCTGAAGCCACAGGACACGGTATAGTATTAACTAGATCCATTACTAAGCATGTACCTCACCCGCAAATCCTGCCTTATGCATGAATACCTCTACTGACACTTAGGTACTGGTCTGGGCGTTTTGCGTCAAGATCAATACCTAACCCCACTCTCTGTCTGTCTACTCACTTGTAGGCAGGCGCACTTTCTTAGTAATTACCCACTAACATCAGGTTTGCTTCGGCGGTACCTGACTCCACTTACCCACTCCTCCCTTCCCCATCGTAGCGTAGCTAGTGCATGGTAGGGGAGGCGATGTATATCCCTTTCGGATGATCGCCACCTGGTGTGGCGGAGGCGGGGCCACACCAAATAAAAAAAAAAAAAAAAAAAAAAAAAAAAAAAAAAAAAAAAAAAAAAAAAAAAAAAAAAAAAAAAAAAAAAAAAAAAAAAAACTCAGCCACCTGCTCTGTCGTGGGAACGTTCTGCCGCCCTTAGGATCCAATCGTTTCATCCATTCTCCCTGTGGTGCTCCGTGAGGAGCATAGGCACAAACGATCACCTTTCTCTCGAGGTGCAAAGTCCCCCTCCACAAGTTGTCATAACATTAGCATGTAAATTCTTCCGTTAAAATATAAGAATCAAGTCTCTATGCGTACTAGCGTTCATTATATTTTCATTGTGAATTATCCTTTAGTTCTTTAGTTACAAGTTACGTACTATGCTGTTCTCATTTAAGCTATAATTTGTTCCCTACTTTAATAAATTTCGCTTTTGTGCTACAGAGACTGGATGTTATTTTCCCAAAAGATGACACCTTTCCGTGCTGTGGAGTTGCGATCTCGTTGCCTGGCGACGCTCAGACTGAGGATCCGGCAAGAAACAAATAAACTGGTCTTTTCTTTGGGCGTGTTGCTTTCCTGTCACTGGCTAGGTCTTCAACAAAGTGAACATTGCTTCCGCTCCGTTGGGTTTCATCAAGATATCCTGAAGGGTCGTACCGATTGCTCCTCTAGGGTGTTTCTGATATTACGAACACAGACAAAAAAAGTAATATCTCGATGGAGAGGTTAGACTTAACTTTTATGTGTGGTAGGGATATAAAGTGCACGGCTTCAGGTTCCAGCTATCCTTATTATAATTGTTGCAGATTAGTAAGTTATTTATTTCCTTTAAGTGGATCGATATGTGCATTTACCGAAAGACGAAGTAGTCTACTAAGATCTTATGTTTTTTAATCTATAGCACAGTTAATATCTGTATATAGAAGTGCGATTGCAAATTTTGGTACAGAGCTGGAAAAAAGACTGGTGGTATAAAACTTTTAAGTATCCCTATGAAGTATACGAAGTTAATATAGCTCGATTCACGTGTGCCATGTTTTACACTAAAAATTATGTAAATTTCCAGCTAACCATATATTGAATTATTATATAAAAATAACTGTGGAACTGAATAAAGATGGTTAATCACAAAAAAGCACAAGTAAATACTCAAACACAAACTCAGACATTTCAACTGAAACCTTTCCTCCCTTTTCTTTTCCTTTTTCTAACGGGGATACTGGGTTTATCCCACCCAAGGCAGCTTCAGGCCTTATATCGTCCTCTTCAGATTGTACTTATGAATTTTAAATATTAAAGGGAGGGCTCATACTTTTTATTCTTTGCTGATGTTACATAACATTGTTTGTCTTTCTTTTTTGTTATATTTTTTAAAATCATTTTATTGTGTTTTCTTGTCTTTGTATTTATTAGCTTAACTTTTTTTGCATAACATATTATTTGTTTTTCTGTTTTTATCTAATGGGTTTTTCTTATATTATTTTTATATATGTATACACATCTACATATATAGTATTTTTAGTTTTGTGCTTCAACTAACATACTTGCAATATTTAGTGTTGTCATTATCCATTTGTTTTATTCGGTCCACTTTGTATCATCGCAAGAGTAGGTGATCCTGGATTTGTCTCTCTTGTGGTTCTTTTGCTTCCTCATAGTCCCTTAGCATCGAAAGCATGGGTGGATCGCTGTTTTTTCTGGCGTAGTTGTAATTCTTTGTAGTCCTTTGATTTGTTTATTAGTTGCTGCCTGTGTGGGCGTGAAATTGAAACCTTTAATGACTTTATAAAGAGAGACTAGCGCTTTGCAGAGTTAAAATGACTCAGTAACACCATTGAAGGTTTGAAGTTCAGTATTTGCAATCTGAAGAGATGTTTCGAACTGGCAATATGCATACTCATGCACTTTTTAAATAGTCACTTTATTAATGGACATTATGTTTCGGGTCCATCTCCATTTTATGGTTCAAGCTATTTAATTGTTATCCTGGAAAATTAGAGGAAAATAAAATGCTTAATTTCCTCAATTCCATATAGCGATCTCACTCCGAGAGAGAGGGGGATATGCATATCATATTAAACTAAGGTAGGTGATCGGAAAATATAACAAAATACCCTCAATATTTGGGGCACGGAATCCATCAGTTTCCTGAAATAATTGGTATTCTCTGCCAGCGATTCCAAATATCTTCTACTGCATTCTAGAGGCGTGTATCTTAGTGAAACTGGAACACCGAAGAGACTCTTTTATTTTCGCTCTAATGTGCTTTATAGGATTCAAATCTGATGACTTGAGTGGCCACGGCAACTGCTCAAAAATTTTGCTGTGCTCCAGAAACCAGTTTTAACTCTAGTGGACTTATGGCTCGAATAGTTTATTCCTGGAATTATAACAATTCCTTCAGAATGACACTCTTGGTCAGATGGATGGAAAACATATTTGTGTTTCAATATAGGTTTTCATAAACGCGCTCCAGCATAGTTGCTCCATCAAACAATATCCAGGTCGGAACAAAAAAACTCATTCAACCACTTCTAGCTGAGTATGTAACTGTGAAAAGAAAAAAGGAAAAAAATGAAAGAAAGAAAAAAGAAAAAGAAAGAAAAAAAAAAGAAAAGAAAAAAAAGAAAGAAAAAAGAAAAAGAAAGAAGAAGAAGAAAGAAGAAGAAGAAGAAGAAGTTAGCAGTGGTAGTTCGTCCTAACATTTCTTCTCTGCTCTTGAAGTTCTTATATACATATTATGAATATGCCAAACTGTCTATTATGTAGACTATGGTTAGCCTTTTCTTCCTTGATTGTCGCACATCTATTCTGAATTCCGATTGAATTGCAACGATTGAAAATAGTTCTTGCACGACCAGGAAATGAAAATAAATTCCTATATTCAGCCAGGGTTTCAAAGCGGTCCTTTCCAACCTCCGCTACAGTAGTTCATACTCATCCTCCACAATCCTCTAACTCGAAATCTTGATAACACCCTCACAGTGTGGGCCCAAATGATCTAGGTGTCGCTCACTCACTCACGAACTGAGGATCTCACTCAGGATCTCAGGAACTCGCCACTCACCCACTTCTCGCAGTAGACTGTGAAATATAAAAGCTGCCTGCCCGTGAAATATCCGCGAAAAGAGCATAATGGCTTCTATTATAGGTAGAGTGTAAATGATATATGCTGTATAATTCTGTATGGAACTAAGCACAAAGGTGTAAACATGTCAGAAAGGAAAGTTGGAAGCGTTCGCTGTCTTATACAACTACAAGCTATAAACATCTATAACTAATACGCATTTTAGAAGTCAATGGTATCTAAATTAAATGTAGGTTTAATGTAAGAATACATTATATATATAAGACATTGTCACAAAGTTACCCGACTTCTCAGGATAAGGGAAAACCTCGGCAAAACTCTTATCCGGATAACTCACCCTAAGCGAAATTAGAACTCGCGACCTCTTGGACCATGCATTTTCACATATGCTTCAACTCCTCCTCTCAAAGAATCCAGAACTCTTTCGAGCATGCCTGGCTGCTCTCGGATTTGGGCACATGCATTGATCACAAGCTCTTAAAATGTATGCACATTGTCGATGGGTTTGGCATACACTAATGCCCTTAAATGTCCCCATAGCCAAAAATCCAATAGATTGAGATCCGGCAAACGGGAAGGCCATTGTACTGGACCTCTTTGACCAATCCATCCGTTGAAGTTCCTTGTATGCTGCAAATACTCAACACAAGTAAAACGACTGATATCTCTACAGGTATTTGCTTTACCATATATGTTTATAAGAACATTTATTCTACAGTTTTGTCCAATCCCAACTCCTGTTGCAATATTCTGTATATAAGTAGCTTTTGTTGTCAACAGTCCCATAAGAAGGAGGGAAAATAAAGAAACGTAGAGACTAATTTTAAGCATCCTATGGCAAAGCTAATGCAATCTGGTGAAATTTCAAACCTACAAGGACTTCTTTAGAAACGTGTAACGGTACGAAAAAGTCGTAACCAAATATCATTTGTGTGAATTCTAAATTTGTATAGCAAGCATTTACATCTCTCTTATGCTTTCCAACAAGAATGAAGAGTATGGTCGTGATAAGACCGTGCTGTCAAAACGACCTTAAATAAATATTTACAAAAAAAAAAAAAAAAAAAAAAGAATGAAGAGGCATTTACAGCGGTTATAGAAAAACCAAGATGAACATATTTTTCTTTTTATTCTAACCAGGTTATTATAGCTGTATTTGAAGAAGTAGGCAAATGTTAATCTTCCATCCATAAGTTTACTTCGTGAAATGAGATTGAGGCAGGTGTTAAAATAGAACAGCATACGATGAAGGTGGTATTAATGGATGGCTATTGGATACTGGAGGTAGTTACTACCATGCTTTCGGGATCTTTTAATCTGAGGTTGCACACCTCCGTAGCAGTTTGTTCGACGAATTACTTCTGTGATAATCATTTCCTGGCGATTTTTACATTTTTTATGTGGTTCATTCCAATAAAGCTCGGTAATTCTGATCGTTGTACATTACTATGGTGCTTCAGTGAGCAAGACTACCCCGTAGTAACGTGAGCTCAGGTTGAGGAGGTTCCGGGTTTGAATCCTATGGGCCAACCAATAAGACTGGGTTACGTGGTTTCCTTCAGCCGCCAAGGTAAATACCGGATTCGATATTTAATACCACGACCCAAAGTTGTGTCTTAAGTCTAAAACAATAGTATAAATATAAAATAGATGGTAATAGTGAATGATGTGCCATCTATCCACAGATGTAAACAGGTTGACCAGATTGCACCCTAATGCCATCTGCCCATCACAGAGGTGGTGATACAGTTGCACTACACTCTATGGACTCGTGACTGAACAGGATTGAGACCTTGAAAGAAAACTGTTCGTTACACACAGTTCGAGTATCTCCCAACAGATCCGTCGCGATATTGCAACATAGTTAAGCGACGTAAAAAGAAATAGAAAGAGAGAGAGAATGCAAAACAATTTAATCTTAAGAGGTAGAACCGGAACTTAAAAATTCAATGCCACAACTGGGATTTGAACCACAGACCTTCCGCTTGCCGGGCGGACGCTCTACCACTGAGCTATTGTGACAAACTGTCCGCCCGGCAAGCGGAAGGTCTGTGGTTCAAATCCCAGTTGTGGCATTGAATTTTTAAGTTCCGGTTCTACCTCTTAAACTTTGCCCACACACGGCTTGTGTGTTTAAAAACACCAACAGTAAGTTTGTTGGCATAAATAAATAACAATTTAATCTTGTTGATCACCGCCATCGCCTGATTGCTAGCAATCGTAAAACAAGTTCTCACATTCATAATTTTAGCACGCCATAAATAGTACACTCATTTGAGCAGGTTATATAAGCATATACAAAACCCTATTTCCGTCTAAGTGATCCTTCTTTGTTATTAATTTATGTAGTACCAAATCTTCATTCTTTGGTTAATCCTCTGCCGACTATTGTATTGAATGTTATTTTAATATATTCAACACTACTCATTAAATGATACTTCAAAAGAAAAATATACTAATAATTTAAATACATAATTAACAAGTAAATATATGGTCATGAAATTTCTGGAGCCTTTACTTTAGATTTTTGTTGTGCCATTTCTTTTTAACAACAATCACATACTTAAATACAATTATTTAATAAATAACCACTTTATTCGGAAAGAGTAATTGGATAAAAGCCGTGATTAAAAATTTCCTGAAGTATCAAATTTGTTATTCATTCAACTGTTCATTTTTAATGAAGTTCACAGAGCAACACAGAAGTATATACGCCAATGCAGGGTGTCTTAAAACTTGCGTTTGTGGTGATATCTGATCTTGTACTTTTTTAATGAAATGCAATATTTATTCACTGTAAATATGTAACAAAAGAAATAACACGTTCATGTTTATTCGCATTAGCTACTTCCAGTTTATTAGCAACACTTCTGACTTGACATCTCTAAAATCAGGAAATAAAATAGCGGCCATCTATTGTTTTTTCTCTCTTGCACCATTTCGCAACCACTTGCATACCAGGAGTAGGCGTTTGTATAATCAGCAGAAAGTTAAATTGATTCGCCCATTTTAAAATGCATAACATTAGTTAAAATATGAAGTAAATATTAAATATATACGCAAACTACTGATATTTTGTGTTTCCGTTTTGAATTAAACTTCCATGTTGTGGACGAAAGCAGTGGATTTAAAGAATTTTACAAATATATATTCGAAAATAAGAATTAAATTTCATTTACCCATACACCTGTTTGTAATACATATTTTTCATACTTCTGAACTTTGAGAGCAAAAGATAAGAAAAGAAAAAAGGAGAAGGAAAAATAATATTAACATCAAAACATGAGGGAAAGAAAATAAAGTAATTTAAAGCCTGTGGGTTTGCAGAATAGGAAATTAATTTCCACGAAACCTATGAAAAGGCAAACAAGATTTAATTGAAATTTCATATCTTCCATTTACTGTTCAATAACAAAATTCCCTGAAGTATGACTTACTGCTTATTCATCTCAGAGATCCTACTGCCTTTCCTGGTATGTCCCTGGGTCTTCAGTGTGTACTTGGTAGCTTCTTGGGGATTATTTTGTCCTCCATTGTTTCAAAATGTTATACATTTTATCGATTTAACTTTGTTTTCATTGCATCATCTGAGAATGCAATGGTCTTTCTTAGTTGACAACGGTTTTATCCTGTAGTTATCCTGTAGTTATCCAATTGTATCATTTTATCATTAACTCCGTATTAGGTACTTGTGAAAATACCGCAACTTTTTTTATAGTTTTACTAGCTCAAATACTCAGCGCTGCACGTGGTTTGATGTATTTAGACTTAGGTTGTGCTTGCCTAATAGCCTTGCGTTTCTTTGGAAAGATTAAAGAGCTATTACTTAATACACATAGATGCAGAGTTAATTAAAAGTCTTAAGACACTATAAAGAACAAAAATAAACAAAATAAACAAAGAAAAACTCCGATAAAAAACCTTTTGTAAACGCAAGCTGAACATCACAAATAGCACAGGAATCCACGTGAAGCATGAACGTACATTTTGAATTAAGAAGCAGCGGTCACTTATATCACTGTTACACATCATTAAGCAAGTGTCAACGTATTTTTACCTGGTAGCCCATAGAAATTTATACAAATAAGAATAATGCCATACATTGCCCATGGTTTGACGATTTATCCCTCAGCATTTAGCTGTAGATTGCGCTTGCACAATAGTCCTTCCTTTCTTTAGAGGTACTCAAAAGTATTACAAAACGCGAAAATTGAAACCTACAGGTGGAATCCTGGTAGAGAAGGTCATTTTGGTGATTTGCCGAGCTCAGTAGGAAAACTGGTATTATGGAATAGATTTAATGACGTTTATGGGAGAAAGTGTTTTAGCTATAAAGCTATGATTTATTTTAAAATTGGCGGATATAGATCAGGAATAAGAGGATGAAGAAAATATACTGGCCTTACGCTAACCAGAGATTCTAAATGAGTGTAACAAATATGTGCAATAGAATTATTGTCTATAAAATGCCGTTTCGCCGAAAAAATGTAATTTGTGTCAAATATTTGGAGCCATCTAGCTTCTTGATATATGGATATAATTATTATTTCACTGACTGTCGCGCAAATATTGTGTGAACAATGCTGTAATTCCTTTTTATCCTAATTTCAATGAATTTAATGTTAAAATGTCATGCAAATTTTAATTTCTGAGAGAAAAGTGGCAACGCTACGTCGGGTGTTCTCAGCTTAGTTGAATGGCTAGTATACTCGAATGGAACGGAGGTTACGGGAGATATCACCTGGTGTTAATAAAAGTGAGGGAGAAGGGAAGGGCAGATGAGAAATTCATGCACCAGGTATAAGAATTGTAGATAGGGTGGCAGTTTTAGCTGTCATTTATGACATGGAGACCATTAGTTTCATTTCAGCCCAGTAATCTGCAAAAGAACACAGCTATTTTAGGAAAATGAAGAGGTGGACGTTTATTTGTTTGTGTATTAAAACAGTTACTATTGTTTTATCTAGTAACAAATAATAATGTGCATTATTGGACAAAATCAATATCCCTTTATGTCAGCGTTGTTTTAGCCCTAAAATGCATCGTTTCGATTGCTTCATTTTCATACTTCCTTAACTATCGAATACTGAAGCGTCATTACTTGAACATCATTTCCATAACATTCGGGTATAACATTTCGATTGGTGTGGTTTTGCCCGAAATAGTGGCCGTTTCAGCGCTGCGGTGAATGCACTGGCCGAGTGTTTTGTTTACATCTGACACAATATTTGCCTCGAAGCACACGTCGGTCGAGTGTTCTGTTTTCTTCTGAGGCGCTGCTGGCATCGAAGCACACGCTGCGAAAACTAATATAATCAACTCAGCATTACCATTTACATTGCCAAAACATGATCATTTTTACAAAACGATTAAATGAAACTTTTTATTTCACATTTCTTACATCTGCACCTATTAGCCAAGTTATTCGGGTCGAAGCAGTACCTTCCACCTTGTATTAGTGGTTTGATGATAAATGTAGAGAGATGAGCAGAATAGCTAGAGAAACAGTGACTAGATTGAGCGAGGATAGTGAGAAAGACGAAATTGATGCATTTAAAGGAGAGGT
This sequence comes from Tenodera sinensis, assembly GCA_030765045.1. Classification (NCBI taxonomy): domain Eukaryota; kingdom Metazoa; phylum Arthropoda; class Insecta; order Mantodea; family Mantidae; genus Tenodera; species Tenodera sinensis. The sequence goes on from CM060967.1 coordinate 52,764,371, forward strand.
ACAAGGCATTACTTGAGCATAAGTAGTAACAGGAACAGGGGAGAACAAACGCGTTAGAAACTGAGGTGAGAATTAGAGCAGGGGGAGTATAACAACCTTGTAAAGTTACCAGAAAATGTACCAAGAAGAGGCAGGAAAATGTTTTTATTAGTCCAAACGAGTGGGTGACTTATTTCTATACCTGTTTGAAAGAGAGAGGGAGAATGTAGATAATTGGAGACGAGAATTACAAATTCTTATGTGGAGGAGTTGAATAGCCCTTCCAATACACGAGAGGTACTGAACAAGCTCATAAATTTAATAAAAGTAAAGTAGAATTCCTGAAATATTGGGGGAGAGGATTAGGAAACGCTGTCGTATTTAACAAGGTTGATGAATTTAATAAAAGAACGAAAGAGTGCTTAAGAATTGGCATACAGAGATAATATATCCTCTCTATAAATGGAAAGGCAACGAGTGAGTGAGAGTGTGAGTGTGTGAGAGTGTATGGGAGGGAGGGTGTGAGTGAGAGTGAGTGAGAGTTAGAGAGTAAAAGACGAGTTTAAGGGCTCGTCGACAGGAAACACAATGAAGTAAACCCCAGTAATTTTAGGGGAATTGCTTTATTCTCCATGAGCAAAAACTTTTACAGGCATATTGACAAAACGAATATAACAGTGGGTCTTTTTTTTTTTTTTTTTTTTTTTTTTTTTTTTTTTTTTAAATTAACGTCCTCTAACATTGTGTCATATCGGACGAATGAATGAAATGAAATGGGTGAAATGATGCTCAAATGAGCCCGAGCTTTAAGTTACCCGACATTCGTCTTCTCAGGGTAGGGAAAACCTCGGAAAAAAACCTTACTCGGATGACTTACCCTAAGCGAGATTCGAACTCGCGACCTCTCGAACGTGAGGCAGACACGCTAACCATCACGCCACAGAGGCGGGCACGGTGGGTCGAGGTTGATCACACACATTCTCCATTCCAAGCTGGCTTCAGGAGGGTGAAAAGAACGACTGATAATTAGAGCTAGGACAAATATCGTTTTGCTTGAATATGCATGCACTGCGAATATGTATGAGTAGTGTGGTAAAGAAAAGGGGTTGATTAGGTAACCTGGAAACATAAACATTAGGGTTAGGGAGTGACAACAAATCTAATTTAAAAATACATGTTACACGCCGTGCCAAAATTATAAACGTTCACGTGTTGTATCTTTTCATTCGCCTATTTGCTTGTCAAGTAGCTTTAGTAAACTTCCTAATGAAGATTTTAAACTCAGGAAAAAAAGTATTATGGTATGTATCTTCCTTTTACACAGAACTTCAAAGAACTACGATTGTAGTGATGAACTTTTTTCTTGTGTCTTCTTACTACTTGGCGTAGTACCAGGCCACAAGTGATTTCTGTTTTTCTTTTTCTTTCTTTTTGGGTATTATAGTGCTGTTTTAACAATTTCTTCTTTTTACAATCTTGAATTTCTGAATGACTTCCTCCACTAATGTTTTCTGTGGCAGTATGTGATGATTCTGATATACGGAAGTTTGTATGGCTCAGAACAGAACGTAAACACAAAGCACACAGCCACAAACTCCACACTGCCAGTTCTATATAGCCCTTCCTGACTTCAGTTTCTGGTCTATTTGCAGCACTTTCTTTTTCAGTGCAGCCATTTCAACAGAATCACGTTTAAGCTTTTCTTATGAGGTTCATTTTCAATTACAATTCGTTATGTACGTTACTTTTATCATTACTGGTACCTTCGTTCAATCTTTTAAGCCCTTGAATTTTAAAATTAGGGCCTGAGTGTCAGTACACTGGATGACAGAACACAATTCGCCATGGTGAACAAAACTGCTCCTTACAGAAAAAATCACGCAACAGGTGAGTTGCTTCTGTCAGATGTTGCTATTCTCTTGGACAGTAAACAACCAAAGCCTACGCACCGAAACTTACCTACTGCAAAATCTAGGTACTGTAAGCATCAGAAGTCAACTTCTCATAAACAATGCAGGCTAGCATTTCTTAATCTGCACTACGTCTTAGAGATCTGAGGTCACCAGTTGTGGGTTAAAAGAGTCCCAACTAAGTAAGAATGAAAAGCGATATCCCGAAGATAAGGACATTTGAATTGCAAGGGAGTTTTCATACGATATTGGTAAAAACAAGGAAACATTGCGATAGCAGAGGTGGATATGAGCGCAATGAGGAAATGTTTGCACATATCACTTAAAATGAGTGTAGAGTGGCTTGAAAAAATTTATTATGCTCCGAGGGCATTCAGATGTATGTACGGAATGTAAGTTTGGGGATTGAAGGGTGAGGAAAAATAGACATATTGCAACGAATATTTTTTAAGAGTATCTTGAAGGTTCCCACAATGCACTGTTAATTCAGGAGTGTTGGCTGAGATGAAGAGCTATTGCGAAAAGACAAATAATAGAACGATTTTGAACGATTTATTTCTGACTCAATTAAAACCTCGAACAGATGTTCTGAAAGTATATCTGAATGTGAGGTTTCAAGCTGATTATTTGGTAAGTAATACTTGTCTAGCTAGAATAAAGGAGCAACAGATGAAGAATGTGTTATGAGATGCATAGGTAGTATAGAATTTATGATCCTTTAGGGGGGTATTGGAAGGGAGTTAGAACACGATTGGAGGTAGATTTTATTTTCCCAAATGAGACAAAAATCTGTACAATTCTATAACGAAGTTAAAGAAAGCATTGAAAAGGAATCGCATGTTGAATGGAGTTTATAACAGAAATGAGCGATCAGGGATATCTTAGTTTAGATTAGGGATTTGGGAATTCCAGGGTTGAAGGGGGGTGGGGTGGGGAATTACACAGGCGCTCTACCCAATTTGTGGGGAAGAACATGAATTGCACGTAATATTTGAGTGCATTGGAACCACTGAACGGAGAAAGGAGTTGATAAATCAGAAATGACTAAAGTTAAACAAAGCTGCAGTCTTAAATAATATGCTTAAAGTTAAAATCCAGCTAAGCGATCTAGGGAACTTTATCTGTAGAGTGAAAATAAATAGCAAAGGCAAATAAGTAAAGGGTGGATAATGTAGATTATGAATGTACTACTGCTATTGAGCTAATTAATGTTGAATAGAAAATTGAAATCTACCCGAGAATGGCCAGGGCCACAAAGGTAGACACCAATATAATGTACTTAGCGCAAAATAAACAAATATAGAAGTGCAAAAGCCGCAAAAAAAGTTAAGTAAAACTCTCAGGATAGACAAAGAAAGTATATGTAATAAAAAGCTGAGAAAATATTATTACAAAAGTAGTGTTGAACAACCACAAATAGCCTCAGTTTGTAATGATGATTTACCGTTAAGGCAGCTGAGTGACTTCACCTTGTGGAATTTGGGTTATTTATAGAGAAAATCTCATTGGGTAGAAATAATAGCAGTTTAAGTAACGTCAATATAATGTTTTTGTTATCAATAACGTGCATACACAAAAATACTAAGAAAACACATAGTAAAAACAAAAGAAAGACCAAATTTAACTGTGTTATTACTCCTTGATCGATGTCAGAAAGGAGATCTATGAATATTATGTCAATTCGCGTGCCTTTGTTATTTTGTGAGGTCACCGAAAACTAAACAATCATTCTTGAGTTGGCAATGTTCAAGCTACTACGTTATCGTAAACAAACATATACGTTGTCTTGCGAGCTATTGTGTCAAGTTTGGTCAAAATCTGTGCAACGGTGTAGAAACATTAGGAATAACACACACACGCGCGCGCGCACACACACGCACACGCACACACACACAGAGACACAGACACAATGTCCTCCAACATATAGGTATAACATGATAGACTCTGGTTCCCGAGGTCGCGGGTTCAAACCCGGGGAAGGGTCATGTATTCTTTTTTCGGGTGTAAAATCTTTCATATAGCTCACTTGGGAAGGACGTACAGCTGAAAGTCTCGTATTGTATATTTACGGCACGTAAAAGGACCCCAAGCCTGATAAAAGGGCCTCTAAGCAATTAAGTGTATGGTTATTTGAAATAAGTATAAGCATTTGTAGATAAAGTCTTTCACCATTGTGAAAGGGACCAAATAATTAATTACGTAAGTTAGATTAACGCAGATTGCAATTGTTAGTTGTATTATTCATTTGACACTTGGTGACGAAAGTTGGTATTCTCTGTCAGCCAGAATGAGTTTGATGAAAGCATCCCTCATTTCACATGATGTAATGGGAATATAGATTTAATCACTCTATTTTCTGGCGTTTCATTGCTGTTAGCATATTCTTTTCATAATGAGTGGAGCACGATTCACATTTTGCAAATCTAATACAAATTGGTTCTCAAAATCCTTGGAACTTCAACCATATCTTTCTTTAAGCTTTCTACATACCGGAGGAAGATATATAGCTTTTCTGGAAAGCTGTCTGAATACGGCAGTAGGAAGCTTCAGTTCATTAGTAACGTATGTAACAATCACGTTTCTGAACAATCGTCGGTACGATTGTAAACACTCCAGTTCCCACTGTGCCTTTGGTTTAGAGTATGTACCTTCGTATTTTATTTGTTGTAAGTGATCTTGAAGTTTAATTGGTAGAAGTATGACGTTCTTTGTTGTCTATGTAGTTTTACACTATTAATTATTATACATATTTCTTAGAATCACAAATTCTGAATGGTTACTATCTTTTTGAAACATAATAAATTTAGCATTATAGCAAAGAAGGCGACATTGCTAACCCGTGAGCAATTACAAAGATTCTTGACAAACTCACCGGTATAATTTAATGTTTAAGATATATATTCCATATTCGAATAATTAGCTGTGCTGTAAAATCCTATCTTCATTTTGCTATGATACCTTTACGGTATGGGTGCCGAGGATTCAAATAAAATAATGCTTTCCAGCACACTTTTTAGAAAATTCAAATTTAAAAACAAAATGTCCGGTAGAGTACTATCGCATAACAATCTTTACCTACTAGAAATTAGTTGGCATACTCGTACTTTATACATTAATACTATTCATGTGGTTCAAAGTTATTTGTCAATCACGCTCTGTTATTCAGCATACATTTTTATCTAGAATGAATTTCAAATTAATATGTATGCATATATAATAAGTTATATAATATTACACCGGAAACCGCATTCATAAGTTACTTCTTGCGAAGTAAAAGATAAACGAAAAATCGAAACCTTTCCAGCTTTTTGTCTTTAGTCAAACGATAGTCTTGTATTTTTAACATACAGTACATAGTGCTACCATAAATATTTGACACAAATTTGTTTAACTATCCCTGAAATATCTCTTGAGATTTTCGTAGTAAAACTACATGCAGAATAAAGAGGGCTTCACATTATTTGCAGAAAACTCAAGATACGAATATACCTACACAGTGTGAGAAAATGTCATTTTTAGTTATAGAAGTTTGAGCCATGCTTTTGAAAAAATGGAAAAAGAAAAACGAAAACATTTCCTGTAGAGGTGGGAAACGTTGAAATTTCTCTTTTGATAGGCTTAAACGTTGTTTGACTGAAATGTGAATCGTACTGTTTGTCTGAGTTTTCCTTTCTGAATTAGGCTGTTTTTACACACACACACACACACACGCACGCACGCACGCACGCACGCACGCACTCGGACGGACGGACGGACTGACGGACGGACAAACAGACGCACGGACTTCAAAATATATCTTTCTGGTAAAATCTTAACAACATTGTTGGACGTAATGCGAACTATGATATACTTACGTAGTAAGGAAAGTAAAAACTGCATCTCAAATTACATTTTAAGCCTGAGATGTTTTGCTGTATTTGAACATATCCTGTTTTGTTTCCTTTCTCTGTGGGGAGTCTACACATTCCTGAAACTGGATCTGCGACTTTTTTTGTTTTAACGGCTGTTATAAAACATTGATAATCGCGCAGGCAAACATTCCAAAATAAGCGTTTTTCTCTACCCTCACTTTGAAAACAACCGACAAATTTCGGCTATGTATTATTAAAAGTAGAAGAGTGTTACCATGGAATGGGTAGTGTCAAAGTCATCAAGTGTGTGTGTGTGTGTGTATGTGTATGTATGCGAGAGAGAGAGAGAGAGAGAGAGAGAGAGAGAGAGAGAGAGAGTGGAAGGAGAGAGATAGAGAGAGATGGAGACAAGGTGAATTATTCAATTAGCACTCGATGACAGGTGTAGGTTTGAGCCCGTGTAGTTGGGCATTAATTGTTCAGTGGGCAATTATGCTGCCTGTTCCTGCGATAGGCACAGATTTCCAAACATAGTAGATTTTTTCTGGAGTGGGGTGGGAACAAAGTTTGCGGAGAGAGGAGCTATAAATAAAAAATTACCTACTGTGTTTGGAACAGAAATCCTGGAGGTTGTACAGACGTTCGTACTAAATAATGTGCACAGAAATGGCAAGCCGTCCTTTAACTGTAAACTAAGGTCAAATGCTTCCTTCTGCTCCAGAAAATCTTCACTATACCGACATTCTCCACCATAACATCAATATAGAAAGTAATTCTTCTATCAGCCAATTACGATGGATTTTTGCGTAGAAATCGTTTCAAATAAGGATTTGGTTGCATACCTGTGTGTAATCAATCATACTTTAAGTTTTGTAAGTTAAACTTGAGAGAAAAAAATCAAAGATTCGCACATTTTGAAAGCTTCCAGAATGATGGTGCACCCAAGTTAAGTCGACGAAAAGCAAAACACTTTATAACTGAACTTCACTTATATGTTTTTAACATCTAGGCTTCCTTAGGAAATATACGTTAAATTCTTTTGGGCACCAAACTTTCTTCACTAACATTTAGCTCACTTCTACGTTTTTTGATTATATGTTTTCTCATTAATACGTCTAATTTTTTTTCGAGTACAGCATATATTAATTTAAATGATAATTTATACATGGTGGTTTGGTTCTTAGTACCATATCATAGGTAACAATTTGACAAATCCATTTCTGACACCAGTGTCACAAAATCGACAAAAATTCGGTATAGTTATCTATATATCACTTTATTTTTCTTCTAAACTTTTGCACAAAATGCAGTTCTCTTCTACTGACGTTAACACATCTAGTCTTTCGTGATATTACAACTCACAGCTGTTTTCTTCTCCTAGCCTTGCACTGTCTGTCTCCACCTTCTGTCTCTCAAACACTAATCCGACGATACAATCACTCAGCACTTGTTAAAACTTATTCACTTCGATGTGGCATATCTTTCGCAGCTGTCTCGCACACACTGACACACTGACCAACTCAAAATCTGCCTGCTTTCACGTGCTTCGCAAGCTTTTATACCGGCGATGCTCTTACTCGAACGTCTACAAACAAGCCGCCCGCCGGACACACATGGAATGGTCTGGAGAACCCCTTTCTCGACATGTCGCGCTCATTGTTGTCAAGTGTTTGCTAGCATGTGTTGTGGAGAAGCTTGACCTTAAGCGCCTTTGGTAAGCCCCACGTCTGGTATGTGGTGTGAAGTAGCTTGGCCCCGACTGTCCTTTGTTGTGCGCCGCGGTCAGCGTCACAATATTATACACTAAAGGAGAATGAGGCACATGCTTTTCCATGGGAGGTATAATTTGAATGTACTAAGAATGTACACGGTTTCGATCCCTGGTGTATAATTTTTCCACGATTGGAGCTAAAAGATCACATTTCATTTATTTTCATCGAGTTTTGGTGGGACTATTTCATTAGGCTGATTTGAAATTACTGACAAGGTGTGACATACTTGGAATGTTAAAAGAATAGGTATGCATAGCAACGTTTTTTTTTTTTTTTTTTTTTTTTTTTTTGTCACTTAGTTGTTTAAATTGTGAACATAAGGAGTGCTGCCACTCAGGTAGTTAGCTGTCTGTTATCGAAAAAAATCTAGCATAGCATTGTTTTAAATAATGATGTTTAATGAAGAATATACAAATGTATTCAGAAAGTGTCCTGTTGGTTTATTTTGCGAAAAACGTAAAGAGGGAAGGAATGCAGGTGTAGAAAAAAAGGGGGGAAAGGTAATTGTAGTTACTGTCTAAGGACGATGTTGGTACTTTGTTGTCGAAAGAAGCGGATTACGTATATTTATTGATTAAGCTAATTGTTATATTATTCATTAAGATTAGATCGCTTAAAATATGCGGATAATGTTTTCGTAGGTTGTTAGTTAATCCTTCACGTAATGATTACACATGTTTAGTGGTTTTCATTGTTGCTTAGTACTCTTTCCTATTTTGGCAACCTAGAAACCAATATTCAGCTCCGGTCGTGAAAAAGAATATTATATATGTATGGTTTCTGTATATCGTATCTTCGCTGTCGCACACAAAACTGTAAGCTTGTTGGGCGAGGTATATTATTGCTGCGCACGTTTTAACAATAAAGTTGGCCAAAATCTTCCTTCCTCAGTTTGTATGTGATGATACTGATGACGTGGTAATGAGATAAAGATAAATAATGGAAGTCTTTCCAGTGTACATGAGGCAATCCAAGATGTAGAAATTACATAACGATTTCTATCATTGCAAAATCTAAATTGTGGCATCACATATATTCTGTTACTGAATGACTGTCTAAAAAAATGAGAAAGCAAAGAAACATTGATATTTTTTATACCTGTGTAAAATACTAGTACTCTGAATCGGAAACAAAGATACAAAACGGGGATACAAAGTAGTTCAGCCTCATAGGTATGCAATTAACAGCGTATTCATTTCGGCTGACGATCGTAAAAAACTAAATGAGTCACGTTGCATTGCTTTTACTGAAATGCATACCTCTAAGCAGAAACTTCTTATAAATTAGAAATTATACTATATTAGATATATAAAGTGAAAGCTTTGGAGTAAAATGTTACCCGGGGAGTGATTTCTCATCTAGCACTAATTTTATTTCCGTCATTTCCCTTTCATTCCGTTCCCTACTCGTTTTTAAGGAGTGACTCTAGGTTTCGTGGCTTGATTGGTGCCGGAAATATGATGAAGATGCTTACAAAGAAAAGAGTATTTTCCGTGCACACAGGAAGGCTGTTTGGTTGAACGGGTCGTTCGTCGCTCGCTCTCTCTCTGAGCAGTTTCACGAGAACGCATATGCGGCATCCTGGTTCATTGCTACGTTCTCGTCTTTGTATTTGTTTTATATAGCTGGAAGATAGGCGTGCTTATTTATACTACAGACCGTGGAACCAAACAAATCCTTAACTGAGGAACAAAACTACATTTAGAATATATCCAAGGTTAACGTAAGTAATAAGTATTTCCTTAGCAGAGAAGTGTTGTAGTGGGTACTAAGTTATTAAACGTTTAAGAATACATCATTTTACCAAACCGGGCTAATTTTATATTTTGATTTTCATTTTAATCACTTAATTTGCAAAATGAATGCATTTTCACTGATATGAGAAACCGATGCACCAAGGAATCGATTAAATCTGAAATGTAAACTTTCCATATTTATGCAAACAATTTTTTTTTAAATTACAAAATGTGATACATTCTTTTTTTAAAAAAAACCAAAATCTGAAAATAAATACCAACAATAAAAGTGTTCATGACCAGAATGAGCCTCAAAAGTTCTATTTTGCCGTTTAGTTGTGTCGGTAGAAAAAGAAATCTTACTTTTTTCCTAAAAAAAAAAAAAAAAAAAAAAAGGGCAAAGTTTTCCGTTTTTTCGTAAACAAAAGCTGGCAACCGTAGTCACGAGGGAGCAGAATACACACCTGAGCGAAACTCTGGAGGAAAGTTAAAGTGATATTTATGATATTCATCTGTCAGTTGTTAGTCTGACCTGTCACTTTCTTAACAACAGTCATGATGCTTTTTGCTTCCTTCACCTCCGTTTTACAAACTAAACCTTATAGCGTGTTCCTTCATTGATAAGGTGTAAATAACAGCATAACTCCAAAACGAAAGGTCGGTTAAAAACCGAAGTTGGCATTTAAGTTTAATGTCTTTCAAGGATACAACACGAAGATGTTGAAGGAAATTCCTTCACCCTAAACTACGCTTTATATGGAAAAGTTTTCGAAATTTTTGATTTCCTTGACAATGGCTCTAACGATTTTGATTAAAATGTCGTATGATACACACACGGACGTTTTTTATAAAAATGCTTTTCTTGGATTGAGGGGGCCTCAAAAACATATATTTCCGGTGAAATATAGACAGCAAAGTTTTGGGTAGAATACCATACTTCCTCTACTTTACGTAGTAGATGAAATAAAAAGAATCGCAATTGAAATATGCTAAATGTTATAAAGGGACATAAAATTTCTATGTGGGAAGTCAATCTGTGTGACTCAGTTGGCTAGATGCTGGCCTACTGATCCTAAGGTCGCGTGTTCAAATCCGGCCCAGACCGATGGTTTTTAAGTGTGTTTAAAAACGACAGCTCGCTCCATGTCAGTAGATTTACTGGCATGTAAAACAGCGGGACAAAATTACATCAAACCGGAGACGCTGATGTGAATTGAGAGCGTTGTTTAAACAACAAAATAGTATCTATGTGGGAAGGTTTTTGTCTCTTTCTTATTTAGTAACTATACTTCCCTAATGAAGACCTCGGAGGCTATTTCTAGGAAATTCAATGCAAATATTTTATTTGCCATAGAAGTATCTAACTCATGTGGTATTTTAATGAAAATCGTTTCATTTTTGAGAAAATGAAATTCAACGTTAGCTATCATTTAAATAGTAATTTAGGGTAGAGTAATTTTGTTGAAAATGTTCGTAAAACATTCTTAGTCATTCATAATTGAAATATTCAATTCAGTTCTTACATCACATTTCGTTTTACACACACACACACACACACACACACACACACACACACACACACACACACACACACACACACACACACACACACGGCCTTTTCCTAAGACTGCTTTCTTTTGAGTTCAATGGTACGTGATAGAAGAAATATTTGAAAATTCAAACTAATAACAAAGAGTAGCAAATATAAATTGAAGATGTCTAAATACTTAAGAAAATCGACACATATGTATGCTTTAATGAGTTCTACATTTTTTGTTTCTTCGCTTACTTTTTAGATGGTATACACACTATGCAAAGTGCATTCAAAAGGAAGACAACTTCACAGAAATTTAAAGAAATTTCGAAATGTGCATATTTTGCCATTCAAATATTTTAAACTTTTAGTATCTTAAAAGTGTTATCTATGTTTTAAAAACCAAACTAACCAAAATCGGGCGTAACACTTAGAAGTAACGGGATTTTATTAAACTTAAATACCAACTTTTGTGTATAACCGACTTACGGTTTTTGAATTATGCTGCTCACGGACTCATGGGTGGAGATACAGACACTCATATGGACCTTTTTTAAATATGCTTTCTTTCTTACAATTAGGTTCTGAGACAAAAAAAAACGTGTATTTTGGATGCGATCGCTAAACATATATAATGTGAACCAAATTTGCACGAATGTCCCCGAAGTTTTCCTATTGTCTTGCACGCTGGGAATGCAACATGGTATCAGGTAGAAGATGATAGATAAGAATTGTAACGTAGTAAGTAAATATACCAATAGTAAACTCGTACTATTATCAAGTATCATAATGATAATAGTGGTAATATTTTTATGCATATATGTGACGTGGCACTCAAATTGAATTCAGCTAGTGTCATATATTTGTCCTTTCTGACTCTGTTTGATGGTATTGGGAATGATCATTGTGAAGCAAGATTACGCGTTTTGGTAGTCATACGTTGGAAAGACAGTTTGAAGCCACAATGTACTCCTTGTAGCTGAAGCCCTTAGGGGTAATAATGCCTCAGACCTCCTGACAATGTCTCAAATTCCTTTGGTTTAGTCCCATGCCGCAGGTGGAGTATTGAGATTCCTATCACTGGATATGCACGGATTTAGTTTAGAAAGGATAGCACTAATTATGAATATAGCGTCTTTTAACAAATTTTTCCTAAATTTCCAATGATTAAGTAGATTATAAAATAGTTCACCAGCCAAACAGAGCGTACTCGTGCTTAACCACCTTATAATATATTTCACTATGATGTTATGCGTTTGCGGTCGATGGTTTCAATGTATTCTTCGCACTTAGGCGCTTCAAAGAATATGTTTCGCTTCGACTCACCAAGCAATAGTGTGTGTACTCCCTGAATAACGTGTCTTTTGATGCAGTTTTGATAGAGGGAAAGAAATAACAAATAATGACAGAACACTTTTTAGTTAAGAATGAAATGGCTAATAAGATATGACATATAGCATTGGGGAATTTAATATATGATAGAAAAAGAGCAAATATATGGACAAGAAATATTCAAATAGGGAGTGAAGAACTAATAGGGGTTACCAGAGCAAGAAACCCACAACAACCCTCGGCAACCGATGAGGGAAATGTAAATGGTGTAGGCGTTGTTGTTGTTGTAGTGTTTAACGCCCACTTTTACTACTACGGCACCGCAGGTGGTGACACTGATGATACATGGAATGAAGATGGAGCACCAGTGGAATGAGATGGCGGGGGAAACCGGAGCACCCGGAGAAAACCCGCCCTGACGCCGCTTCGTCCACCACGAATACCACATGCGGGTCCCTGGGATCGAACCCGGGCCGCCTAGGTGGTAGGCGAAGCACTTGTATATTTGATTGTGATAGGAGAGTAACATAATAGTGAGGAGCTGAGGAACAGAGGAAGGTATTATGATGTCCACCGGAAGAAGAATGGAGGCTGCACAGAGAATAAAAGTTGAGAGATTGGGAGCAGGGGTAAAACGTCAGGAAGCCAAAGTCTAAAAGCTGCTTAGGTGCAGCAACTAGAGGTGACGAAGATGAAAGAACTTTTCTGAATAGCAAGTGAATAATCATTCTGAACTGAGAATTTTAATTCATTTAAATATTTTTATTGTATAGAGTCTGGAGGTGTCAAATGTGAACGATCTGTTTGAAGGACTACAACGTTTCAATTTTCAAGTTTTATTTTTCGGACTTTTGTTTTAATTGTGTCTGGGATGTTAATTGCAATAAAAAAGTTAGTAACTATGGCCTGACTTAGAGAACTAGGTGTCAGGACAGAGCTGTCATCATCATCGTCATCATCATCATCATCATCATCCCTGAGTAATAGTGACGCTACGTTCCCCTTCCTCTATAAGCCATTAGAACCTCCACTCTTAACTCTTTTAAATTCGCGATGCTAACCTTTATGCGTTCGGTTTATGTATTCATTTCTTATTGATGATTATTGTTCTGAATATTATTGTTATTTTTATTTATATTTTACATGATTTACTTTCTGAATCCGTAAGTCCTGTATCTAATCTTATATTCTGAAGCACTCATTACAAAATATGGCAGTGTTTTGGCAACATTCTACATGAAATTAGGTGAGCATGCATGATTACAAGGTGAGAGGAAGGAGGCCAGGTTCTGCTGAATACAGAATGACTTCTAGTAACATCGATCGACCTGCGAGGTTCCTGTGTTTGCAATAATAGATTGTAAGTCTGCTCTCCGTCGAACGAGCCGCCCTCCTACCCGCGTTTGCGTGAACCAACGAACCCGCTCCCTTGGGTATTTTGGCCGCGTTCGTTATTCATGCTTACATCTACAAGAAGAGGGGTTAGGGATAAGGTAATTCGCAGGAGATGCAAGGCAGCAGGAGATGAAATAAGGTTTGACAAGGATAAGGGTGCAAGTGAGACAAACGGCTGACCAAAACGGCGGCGGACTACAACAGTCTTGCAATTTTTCTGGTAAATTGGGAAGGGTGAAAACTCATTGTTAAACTGAAAACGAAATATTTAAATTCAGAAACTGATCATGAAGGTGAGGATGAAAGTAACCTGTGTGATAATAACATGTATTCTATAGGTAACTCATGATTATCAAATTTATTACTATTAATATTACTTTGTTACTATTATTATTATTATTATTATTATTATTATTATTATTATTATTATTATTATTATTATTATTATTATTATTATTATTATTATTATTATTATTATTATTATTATTATTATTATTATTATTATTATTATTATTATTATTATTATTATTATTATTATTATTATTATTATTATTATTATTATTATTATTTTTATTATTATTATTATTTTTATTATTATTATTATTTTTATTATTATTATTATTATTATTATTATTATTATTATTATTATTATTATTATTATTATTATTATTATTATTGGTGGTGGTGGTAGGAGCGGGGGGAGGGCCGGTGGTGGTGGTGGTGGTGGTGGTGGTATTGCAACGCTGTGGCTCAGCAGTTATACCTCTCACCAAGGCGGTCTGGGTTCGATCCCAAGGATCTGCATCTGGGATTCATAGTGGATGAAGTGGTGTCTGGGAGGGTTTTCTCCGGATTCCCCGACTTCCCCCACCCTACATTCCACCAACTGGTTCATCACCTTTCCATTCATCCATTTTGCCTGAATTTCTTATCATCCTCTTCCTCACTCTCATACCTAATACTGGGCTGACCACCCGCTTCCAGGTCTTCACTCTGTCCGGTCCATAGGTTCGTCTGCTCGCCGGCAGGCATGTGACCCTAGGCACAGGCTTGTAAGTCCTAGAGGGTGTCAGGCCGTCTTACGGGAAGGGTAATCAGATAAAGAAGAATAAGTAACTGGTTGTTACCTAATTCTTATTAACTCTTTTTTGCGTGTTTCCGGATGCACACCTTTGTGGTAGCAGCAGTGCTGTGAAATAAAAATTCTGCGAGATCCTTAACCTTTGCGGTAACGAGTTTAAACATCCAAAACAACGCACCTAATATAGGTATATGTACTTCATATACAGCGGTAAGGGTTCGATTCACGTCTGGAAATGGAAATATTTCATTAGGCAGGATTATTTCTCACCCACCCTAACTTAGCCTGGAAGTAAGAGTGGGAGTGAAAATGTGTGTTTGACTTTATAAACCTAATTAACCTAAAGTTACACGACTAATGAACGAGTGAACATTACTGTCAGGGAATAATTTGTTCCAAAGAAAAAGCTACCGATAATACCTCAGATGTTAAGCTCAAAAAATGGGGTAAAAGAGAAATAGTACTTCTCCAATACTTAAATGAAAGCCTGGATGGTAAAGGGATAATATTCTGATTTCCATATTTTGCGGAAAAGCACAAAATTAGTTTCAGAGGAAACTGAGGACACTCAAAAATATAAAACTCAAAACTCATACACCCAGATACTTTCTTAAATGTACTTGAGGATGTTATTGTCTTTCTGCGCAGTGCCTTTACAATATATAATAGACAATTATTAACTATATTTTCGTGATATGAAATACTTAATAGTAAAAAGAACATGGATTTTCACTCTACAATACTGACCATAATTTGAGTCTTTATCCATCCTTAGTACTGCCAGCTATTTTTAAATTGCATCCTTAAGGATAGCTTCACAGAATGACTGGTACCCATCAGATGTCCTCTGGATTTTTAACGTTGAATCAAGGTTTCCCTGGATTCGCTGCAGCGGTAGGGAGCTCTACTTGATCTTGTTTTCTCAATCTAAATGCTCCATGGTGCAATCCATCAATATACTCTGAAGTCTCGACACAACTTTCTGTTCTGGGTGAATAGTGCTTACTGATGCTGAATGTCACATTACTATTCGTAATACGATATTTGTCCAGAAACTAAGTTCCGATGGTCAAGAAAGCTAACGAAAGGCTTCACTATGCAAGAAATATTCATTGCAATGTTTAAAGAAATTTACTGGCTCCTTCTCAACATAATCACCGCCATTGTTGAGGCAATTATCGTACCAGTACACCAGTGTTTGTATGCCGTGTCACTGACGTTTGTCACTATCATCTGTACGGAAAAATGGAAGTCAATTGGTGGGAGAATCTACCAGAAAATTCTGAAATTGTGAAGCATTGCTTTCGCAAAATTGCGTGCTGCATTCTTTCCATCAGTTTTGGCGTCGCCCTTAGAGCTACATTGCTTCCGAACAGGATTTTCTATTAATGTATTTCTATACGTATCATATCGTTTGCCTCGTCGTTGTATTTCTTCAGGCTTCCTGAAGACCTCCTCGACTGTCTCGGCAGAGCTTAATGAATCCTAGAAGCTACCTAACTCTTAACTATATCAGGATTTTCCTCACAGTATAGTTTATACAGTACAGGGGAGACATTTCGCGACTTACAGGCCTATTGAACTATCACCTCTGGAGGATGAGAGGAAGTAAAGGAAGCACAGGGGGCCATTGGCCATAGGCAGACAGGCTACAGAGACGACCAGAAGTGTCTAACAGTCCCAAGCTCGCAGGCCCTTCTCACTGCGAGAGTCGATCAGAGAGGGCAACAACTATTCGTCGACCTCACTCACTCACTCACTCACTCACTCACTCACTCACTCACTCACTCACTCACTCACTCACTCACTCACTCACTCACTCACTCACTCACTCACTCACTCACTCACTCACTCACTCACTCACTCACTCACTCACTCACTCACTCACTCACTCACTCACTCACTCACTCACTCACTCACTCACTCACTCACTCACTCACTCACTCACTCACTCACTCACTCACTCACTCACTCACTCACTCACTCACTCACTCACTCACTCACTCACTCACTCACTCACTCACTCACTCACTCTCGTAACATCGTTCATTTGTTCGCTTTTGTATTCCCGTATTGATTTAAAGATCAGACATACAGATACAGGTACAGGTTGAGAGGAATTGCTTATCTAAAGGTGAAAATCTTACAAAAAGAACAACACACACAGATCCAACACACAGTTGGATCTATGGGAAACGGGCAAGTTTTGGTGCACATTAGTGTATATGCCACAAGTTAACCTTATGATCACGGCAATAATAGGCGCTTAGGGAAAACTACATGGTATGTAAGTGCTAGATACCATTTGTTATTATAAAGAAAAGAAACCCAGCATACATCTATGCTTGCCATGGCCTTTTTTTACCGAAAATGTAATTTAATCACTTCGACAATGATTAAAACTTTGTTTGGTTTTGCGCTGTACAAAACCTTCGCTTATAGTAATATTTACTGTCATGTAATCTGTGTGGCATTACGCTAGGAGGTTAAAATATTCATTCGAATGTACAGTTTTTTCATGGACAGGTAGATAATTTTATTTTACTTCTAACTCTCAGTTTAATCAAATATAACGTGAGAGTAGGCTGAATAACAACGTTTATTAGATAATTGATACTGTTTCCATGATTTTAAAATGAACTTTGACATTCGAATTAAATTTAACTTGTCATAACATCTCTTGCACTCGTAACCTGTGTATGGATTTGTTTATTTTTTTTTTTTAGGATTTAGA
The DNA here is from genome assembly GCA_030765045.1 of Tenodera sinensis. Taxonomy (NCBI): domain Eukaryota; kingdom Metazoa; phylum Arthropoda; class Insecta; order Mantodea; family Mantidae; genus Tenodera; species Tenodera sinensis. The sequence continues at coordinate 52,781,695 of CM060967.1, forward strand.
GACATAGATGTTAGGATATTAATTTAATGAACCCCTTCTATACCACAAGGCGGGGTGGAATGTGATGCGCGCCAGACTTACATCACTTTTATGTATCATTTGGTGTAAATAAGGCAGTTAAAATAAATAATAGTACACAAAGATGAAACGTAAATTGGTCGTTCATAGTTTATCACTTAATGCTCTGTGAAAAATACTGTATATGAGAAAGAAAATGTAGGTTTTATGACAACAGTATCCATGACACACATACCAAGTGTGTCGCCTGGCCGTAGGTATTGTGACAAAAATACAAAGATCTAGTCCAATTGCCTTTTTGTCACTTTATTCTTCTCCAAAACTTTTGCACACAGTTCTCTTTTACTAACGTTAACACAATCTAGTCGTTCTTCTTGTAACCTTGACTATTTTCTGTATTTCTTCACCTTCTGTCTCTCAAATAGCTGACTTCGACGATACAACCATTCAACATTCATCTTCCTTTCGACGCTCCGCTTCTCTCATATAGCATTTATATATATATATATATATATATATATATATATATATATATATATATATATATATATATATATATATATACACACACACACACACACACACACACACACATACCCACACTCACCCACATACATACACACACACACACAACACACACACACATGCATGCACGCACACGCGCACGCATATGCACACTAAAAGCTGCACTGATTTACTTCCAGAAGTCCTAGTCGAACGGGCTTTACCCCGTCCAGGTGTCGCTTCCGCAGTACCTAGCCGCTTCGCGACTTAACCTGCGAGATGAGGGTGGTGTCATGATCTAAAGGACAATTCTCACCTCCTTATATAGCAGGGATGAGGTAACACGGTCCTTTCTCGAACTTCTACAAATGTGCCGGCCGCCGAACATTTCTCGAATGATCCAAAAAAAAACTTTGGGTTCTGCAGCTCTGATTGTTGTCAGGTTTTCACAACAGTACCCCGAGGCAGCGTCTTTGATACACGTATCGCCAGTGGAGTAGGGCAGCCCGGCTCCGACCGTTCTTTTAGTGCACCGTGGTATTTTAATTCACGCAATGTGCTAGATAACATGTCCCTAGGCCCATTTGAACGTGTTCTCACTTGCGCAACATTTTATAGGGAGACACAAGTAACCCAGTGAATAACAGTCGATTCTAAAAGTATCATACCTTAGCAAATTTAGAAGCTCTTAAAATCATATCCACCCTAAAAGCTTCCACTGAAAGAAAAGCCTATGGCTTGTATCTGTTGACAAAATATTTGAAAACAAAAGAGCATTTCTGAGCAATGTAATAGAATCACACCAATACGAGGTACACCTTCACACACTCCTATGGATACTTCCACTGCCAAAACAGCCTATTACATTTATCTTTGACAGAGGTATTTGGAAAGAAAATTATGGATCTACGCAATGCGACTGTTTGGAGGAAAACATTTAACCAAAAATTGCCACGGCTAAGTATTAGAGGGTACTTTCCATTCCAGCACAAACTAGGCATATTACAACTTGTAAAGTAGATGTAATGACTGATGAAATTCAATTATTTGCATTATAACCACCAAAAAGAGCTGGATCCTACGGAGCTGTAAAAATGGCGAGTAAAGATTCGCGGTGAGATCTAAGTCCGCTTTCTATTTACTCTGTACTGAAGTACTAGCTGAAAAAATCGAACTTGCACTGGCATCTTTTAACAATAAATGAATAGTTATAACACCAGCACGTAGTGTGAGATTTTGATATATAAACAATGGAACGTACCATTGCACTTAGAGACTTTGTTTCTAGGCTGGAATCCTTTAACTTGATTTTAATTCTAGGTATAAAACAAATTATTTAACCTTATTAATCACCAACACTGTAGGCTATCGAGGTAACATTTAAGATCTTATAAGTTTGTCATTGTAACATTTTAAATACGAGTGTGTCAACTAAATTAAACTATTTGAAAAAAAATAAAAAGCACCAAAGAAATTTTAATTGAAATGGCTTTTTTCTGCTTGGAATGCTCACCGAAACCGTTCCCTGTGTTCTTTGAATTATATTGGACTTAATTATTGAAATTAACGAGACGAATTTATAAGAATATCCTTTTGGATTTAGGGAACCATAAAATATGTATTTCCCGATACCGAAATCTAGGTGTAATTACTAGGGAGCGGATTTAGCCTTATTTTCCTATTTTATTCTTTTGTTCAGAAATGTAGGCTTTTAAGTTATATCCTACAATTATGAGATTCTTATTTTTATACAACCTGTAGAAGCCTATTTCATACGTTTGTGCCTAATCTGTTTGTTTCTGTTTAAATTGCCTTTTAGGCAGTTGTAATTTGTAACAATAGCTTTTGCATTTGTTTTAATGTGAAGTTTTTGGGGAAGAAATATTTATTACTACTGCAGATTGGATATACAAAGGGGGTTTAGCAGGTAGTTAGGCACCTAATGCATCTTTTTGCCTGCCTTGTTCACACAGTTTTAGTGTCTATAAATCCGCCCCTAGTAATTACCGGTGTTTCTAACGGAGAAATATGGGTATCCTGCCAATTGCTCTGTCGTAGCAAATTTTCCGTCGCCCTTAGAATCCATTCGCCTCATCCACCCTCCTGGGGGTGCCCCATCTGGCTCATAGGCACAAAAAATCGCCTTTTGGTTGAGGTGTTAAGTCCTCCTCCGGAAGTTGACATAGTCATTGAATCATACAATACCAGAAGGTAGTCTAAGATTTTGATATGTAAACAGTGAAACATAGCATTGCACTTAGTTTATTTCATATTATAGTCCTTTAAATTGACTTAATTTCTATGTATAATACATGTTTTGGACTACTGACATCACATATAAAATCTTATAAACTTATCATTGTAAAATCCTAAATATCAGTGTTTTAATAAAAATCTGATTGTTGCACTCACATGACCTTCTCTACTCTTGTACTAACCACTCTTACAAATTCTTATTCCCATATCTTCGTAGTGTTAGTTGAGATAAACATTTTTACAAATTATCTTAATTGCTTATTTTCTTGTAGGTGCAGGGGGAATATTAGACTTTGAGCGATAGTCGAATATTTTAAAGCTTTGAGATGCCGTTCTCTTTGCACGCTTAATATATAAAAAAGGAACAACGACGTTCCATTTACCAAAGTTTTAGGTTTTCCGAAACTGACACAAATAACAAGGAATATATCCGAAGTGGTTCACTCTACAAAAAAATATTCAGACCTAAATTATGTGCTTTAGCGAGATCTACATTTTTTGTACAGTAAGATTTTGTCTATCTCTTACGGTTTACGAGTTGTAAAAAAGTCATCCAGAGTAAACAGGACTACATAGGCTATAGCCAGAAAACTCAAAATATGTATTTCATTTGTCTTACGAATATCTTAAACATATAGCGTTTTAATCAAAATCGTTAGTCATTTTCAAGAAAATAAAAATTTTCGAAAAATTTTTCATGTAAAAGGTGGTTTAGGATGGGGCTATTTTCTTCAAAATCTTCGTGTCGCATCCTTGAAAGAAATTAAACTTAAACACTTACTTTGGTTTTTAACCGACGTTTCATTTTTGAGTTATGCTGTCCACAGTCTGCCTGGCACACAGACTGACAGACTCACACACACGAATCTTTTCCTAATTTTTTTTTATTCAGGGGGATCTCACAACATATATTTCCGGTGAAATCTCGACATTGAATTTTTGGGTGGAATACAATATTTCCTCTACTTACCAGTTGAGAAAGTAAAAATTGCAGACATTTGAAAAAGCGTCAAAATCTTTTAATGTAATGGATATTCTGCTTGGGATATTCACTGAAACCTTCCCTCTTGCGTCTTTAAATTATATTGGATTTAATTACTGATATGAATTAATAAAATTACTGTTTTTGTATTTCCAGTGGAAAGCCAGTATCCAAATTTTGGGTGTAATTTAATATTTTCTTTAGCTTTAAATAGCTCTAAAATAGAGCAGGTATCAATAAGGAAATGTGTTAAATAACATCATTTAACTATCACCTGATTTCCGTATCAGAAGTCCTTAAACATCACTGTTATGCAGTAAGTCCCAAGCTTCAGTTTCATCAGACTGTACCCACAAGAGATAAAACCGTTGGTATTTTCACCAAATTAGCGTTGCCGATACCACAGGAACATTAGCGTCGTCCTGACCACAAAATGCCGAGGGTTCCAATTTAGTACTAAGAGATTCTTCTTTGTTTGGTATGGCAAGATGCGAGACCACGACGATGAACTATTGATAAGATGAATGCCGGACATTCCACCATGTAAACTGCCTGGAATCTGCTGAAAACCTCATGACTGTACATCGTGGAGACTATCTCCTTAAGTTTTGTGTATCACCCAAAATCAATATCGCTCTAGCAAAGATGCTACATAAATGCCACGTAAACTTGCACGAGGTGCGCAGCAAAATGCACTAGTTTCCCATTACCTTGTTTGAGGTTTCACAATAATTAAAGGATGATATAACTTGAAGCCAGCAAACTTCAGCGTAACCAAACATGAACTTAACGTTTACAAAATGTGAAAACAACAACCTTCTAATAACCCCCTATAGAACATTCATAATGGCTTCAGCAAAGAATCAATTTTAATCTGATTTGAAAATATATAAATACGAATATACTTCTCAAATATTTGAAGCCGTTCTTGACGAATGGATATGCATATGGTTTATTAAATTTCGGTTGTATGTTTTTGCAGATATACAAAATTTGCTATTACATTGTATATTATCATGGAAAGGTACATTGTTAAAATGCAGTATTTTCATGTGTTTCTTATGCATAGTTATGAAACTCTTCAGGGACAGTGTAAATGTAACATAAGATGTAAATGGACCTAAACTAGTTGAATAATGAATGAATGGGTGGATGAGTGAGTGACTGAGTGAGAGTAGGGTTTAAGGACCAGTCAACAGATACGTCATTTGGGCCCGTAATAAGTTCGTAACCTTAATTTGATCAATACGTCTTTTTTCTTCGAATATATAGATTGCAATAAAAATAAGCTTAAATAAAATGCAAATAATTTAAAACCAGAATCAAAAGAAACAGCATAAATACTCTTATAAATACAATAAAATTCTAGCGTATTTACTTAAAAATAAGACATATAATAGCTAGGAACCATACTGGTGAAGGAAGAAATGGTATAGAAGTTAAAGAACGTCAAAATACAGGAAATATGCAATGTCAACTTTGAATTTCATCTTATTGGAAAATGTATTGTAAAATAAACCAAGGATAGCCATTATAAATTAGTAATAAAAGGATTATACGACAGATATACTGGCGTGTAAAAGAACTCCTTCGGAACGAAATTCCGGCACACCGGCGGCGCTGATATGATCCTGGCAATTGACAGCGTCGTTAAGCAACAAAATAATTTATTTGTACATGTACCAGAAATTCAGCAAATAAAACTACTTTTAATAATGGAAATATGGATCATTGGAGAAGATCACTAGGAGCTTCAAAAAGCAATAAATAATGTGGCAGAGCATGAAAGTAAAGCAAAGTCATTGTAAAAAAATATATGAATATGTCAGTCAAATATAGCAGATATGCTGAGAATGGGCAAAGAAAGGATATCAAGCTTGGCATATGAATGGTTTCAGCAATAAGAAGGAAAAGAACAAAGAAAAAAAAATGAGAACAAGGGAAACGGCCATTATACAAGTAATGGATATTAGAGAAACACAATGCTTCTCAGAGGATATGGCTTTGAGCAGTGAGGTTAATTTTTGATTGACTTTGAATGAATATTGGGCAGTGTATATATGCGAATACTATCATCATCATCATCATCACTACTACTGCTACTACTACTACTACTACTACTACTGCTGCTGCTGCTGCTGCTGCTGCTGCTGCTGCTGCTGCTGCTGCTGCTGCTGCTGCTGCTGCTGCTGCTGCTGCTGCTGCTGCTGCTGCTGCTGCTGCTGCTGCTGCTGCTGCTGCTGCTGCTGCTGCTGCTGCTGCTGCTGCTGCTGCTGCTGCTGCTGCTGCTGCTGCTGCTGCTGCTGCTGCTGCTGCTGCTGCTGCTGCTGCTGCTGCTGCTGCTGCTGCTGCTGCTGCTGCTGCTGCTGCTGCTGCTGCTGCTGCTGCTGCTGCTGCTGCTGCTGCTGCTGCTGCTGCTGCTGCTGCTGCTGCTGCTGCTGCTGCTGCTGCTGCTGCTGCTGCTGCTGCTGC